>JAGFMF010011398.1:832340-844444 GCA_019455555.1 Galemys pyrenaicus
TTCTCCAAAGAGGAAATGCAAATGGCTAACAGGCATATGAAAAAATGCTCAACTTCTCTTGTCATCAGAGAAATGCAAATCAAAACCACTATGAGATACCACCTCACAGAAGTGAGAATGGCACATATAAAAAAGAGTAGCAACAACAAATGTTGGCGGGGATGTGGAGAAAAAGGAACTAACTCCCTTACACTGCTGGTGGGAATGCAAGCTGGTCAAACCATTATGGAAAGCAGTATGGTGATCCCTCAATCTACTAAGAATGGAACTTCCATGTGATCCAGCAATCCCACTCCTAGGAATATACCCCAAAGACACAAATACACTGATTCAAAAGAATACCTGCACCCCTATGTTTATAGCAGCACTCTTTACAATAGGTAAGACCTGGAAACAACTTAAATGCCCAAAAACAGATGAGTGGATCAGGAAGCTGTGGTACATAGACATGATGGAATACTACTCAGCAATCAAAAATGAAAAACTAGACGCAGTCATAGGAACATGGATCGAACTGGAGGGGATTATGCTCAGTGAAGTAAGTCAGAAGGCAAAAGAAAAATACCAGATGGTTCCTCCCCTAGGAGGAATATAAGGGAACCAAATAAGGATCAAGGAAAGGCATAAGAACAATAATAATAACAATAAAGACACAAAAACCAAAAATGAAAAGACAAGGACAAATTGGGGACACTTGGTGGGGAGGGAAGAGAGGGAGAGTTGAGGGCAGATGGGAGCACAAGGGACTGAGGTGATGGTGCACTGGTGATATGGTGATGGGGAATACATGGGGATTACAATTGATGTCAAATATATATAAATTTTTAAAAAATGTTAATTAAAAAAAAGATGGGAACACAAATAAAAAAAAATCAGTTGAATCGTCTCCTTGGCTTATTAGAAAAGCAACACTTTCTCAACAGTTTTAACAACTATCTAAATTGTGTAAGAACTTACTGGCTTGAACACAACACTGGTCACCCTCAAGGATTTCTAAGAGTTTGCACTTGTTTAACTTCTCATCCAGAAGGTATAAAATCACTATCACTTTGGATGGCATGTGCATGGAATCTACTTGGTTCTATTTTTGTACTTCTCAGAATTCTTCCTTTTTCCAGAAGGTCATTCTAATTCATATTTTCATGGCACTAACCCCTGAGATTTCAAGTTCCTTTAAAGTTCTTTTTTAGGTTCAAAAAAATAAAGGAAAAGAAGATTGGCTTTCATCACTTATACAAAAAGGATATGTTAAAAAATCTGTAGAGTAATAAGTCCTGCTAACCACCAGGAATTCTGAGACATTTTTAAGAAACACCTCAAAGTTCCACAAAGGGAGTAGAAACTGATACTCTTCATCCAACATTTGCATTTCTACCAGCTTGTCTTCTAATTATTCCTTTATACTTTTGATTTGTTATTGACATTTCACTCCTCAATACTGTGTGTCTTGTGCCATTACATTTCTGCAGTGTATTTTATACAGAGACACTTTTGAACATTGACTGATGAAATAGCATAGGCATTTTGGAGAAATATAAAATCTGGAAAGTAGTTAGAGACCAATGACTCATTAAGACATAGTATCTCTTACCTGCACTTTTCTTTCTCTTGTTTCTCTTATGTGGTTTTTCCATTTGGAGTTATTCAGTTTGTCACCAAACAATTCTCTCACTACATCCCAGTTCCCATCATTAGCTTAAAAAATTTGGCCATGATTCTGTTACCGGGCTGCAGTAGGCAATAGCAGATACATATGCTGCTTCAGTATAAATTAGTTGTGGAGTTGCTCCTCAGAAACCTTCTATGTAGCAGTGTACTGCCTGAATCGCAGAATTAACCAATCAGGTGTGAGCTGTGGTTGATTGATGCTTTGTTGCCAGGACTCCGCCTCTCACCACAAGTCAGTGGTGGCAGAGGACTTTTGTGTAAATTACACTTCCTGAATTATGGTACAGACCAATCAGGTGCAAGATTTAAAAATGAACCAATCAGACTGTGGGGGGGGGCACCCTAAAAGTGAATATAAGCTAGGGTCAGGGCAAGCCTGGAGCATGCATTCAGAGGATGCATTAATTCAACAGGATTCATCAGACACAAGGAGGAGTAGACAGAAAAGAGAAGAAAAAAGCAGGAATCTTGGAAAAAAAGAGATCTGGAAAAACAGCAGCTCCAAGGAAAAGGCCCTACAGAGAAAGAGGAGAGCCCTAAGAAAAGATGGCTCCAGCCTCCGAAAAAAAGAGAAAAGCCTCCAGCAGCCGCCCTCTAAGGAGGGAAGAAAGGCTAAAGAAAGACTTGGCCTCCATCCTGTGTCTGACACTGACTAAAAGAAGCACCAAAGGCCCTGGGCCTGATGTCTCAAAACTGTTCATTGTTTTTATAAACCAACAACTCACAAGAGCTATAACACCGGATGTCCCTAACACCGCCTCTATAGGCCACACAGTGGTCATCACTACTGGCCAATGCTACCCAGCACTCCTGGTGACCGGTAACTACCATCACCAGTGTTGTCTGGATGAAGCAGCTTGCCTCTTGTGAATACATAAACATTTTTATTTCCCCTTATTTATAAATAAACCCCATAGTTGTTATTCCTATAGCCTAAGATGGCTTGCAATTATGCACACAGGTGAAAACCCATAAACAGTAACTCATATCAGGCACTGTCCTCTGTTAGGCTATAGCCCCTGTTGCTATAACCTTGGATTCTAATTTATAACCTTTTGGCCTTTTAGGGGCTTTATGGAGACTCTCCGGTCTCAAAGGCTCCTCCAGTCCCCTGTTTCAATTCTACATTGCTTAGTTCAATTAATGTTGCCACTTTGCTTATAATTACTTATAACAGAAAATACAAAATCATTTTCAAAAAGATTTTTCTCCCTCATCTGCAATACAACAACTTGGTCACCAAGTACAACTGATCTAATCTTCCGTGGCTCTGGAATCACTCTGTTCCACTCTATTTTCTAAGTAATGTAAGATCTCATCACCTCTTACTTAAACATGAGAAAAAGTAAAACATGATTTAAAAACCCCCCAAAAATTCATTTTTTTCCCTTTTCACAGTCTAAATATATAACCCGTGCTGCAATGCCTTCTACCCTCTGTTTGGGTAGGGTAGATCACTGCTCACTGAACCAGATGCCTTTTTTAATGTATTCTCAGAGCCAACATTTATGTCCTCAGGCTGGAATGCCCTTCCACCCTCTTTTATGCATGGAAAATTCTTACTGATCTTATATGATTCATCAAACGTATTATTCTTGAAACAATTGTGCATGGATTTAATTACTTTCTCCTTACAGCTTGTTTCTACACACAGAACAGGTTATACTGTGATTATTTTTCCATCTTTCATTTTCCAGTAAGTTTGGAGATCCTTGAGAATAGAGAGCATACTCTTACTCATCTTCAGACACCCAGGAACTGAGTCCTACCTAATGCAGTTTTGATGCTCAGTATATTTTTGTTGAATGAATTTAATTAGTGGTCAACAATTTTTTAAATTGCATTATTAGTTTCTTATTGATTTTTTTTCCTTCTGTAGAAGTTCTACCCATGACCTCTTTTTCTATGTAAATCTCAAAAGAATCATTTCTGGGAGCTACCATATGATTCAGTGATTCTACTCCTAGGAATCTATCCAAAGGACACAAAAACATTAATTCAAAAGGATACCTGTGCCCCTCTGTTTAATGCAGCACTACTTACAATAGTAAGAGATGGAAACAACTCAAATGCTCAAAAACAGATGACTGGATCAAGAAGATGTGGTCTATATACAGAATGTAATACTACTAAGCAATTAAAAAAGATGACTCATGCCATTTGCAGCAACATGGATCGAGCTGGAAGGGATTATGCTCAGAGGAAATAAGCCAGAAAGAAAATATCAGATGGTTTCACTTATAGGAGGAATATAGGGGAACCAAATAAGGGATCAGGAAAAAAATGATGATAAAAACAAAAAGACAAAATTAACAGGCAACTATAAGTCAGAGACATTCAGCAGGGGAGAGGAGAGGAAGAGTGGACAAAACAGGAAAGAGCACAAGGAACTATGGTGATGATTCATGGGTAAATTGGTGGTGGGAATTTAGGGCAACTATGCCTGAGAGGAGGAAGCAAACATTGAACAGAAATGAACAATGATGTAAAATATATGTAAATAGACAAATTTTAAAAAGAGAAACTATTCTTGAGAAGAACAAGTAGTGGTGAGGAATTAATTTCCCTGTAAAACTTGCTGGTTGATAGATTCAAAATCAAGTAATCATCTGATATAGTCAATGTACACTAAAGTAATCAACTCATATATATGAATAATATTGTAAATTCTGAGCATTAGTGTGTCATTAGCCATAGATTTTAATAATATATATCAAAAAGGAAATACACTTTACCAGAGAAATTATCTGCATATCAAGTCTTTACTATTTTTTTCTCTTGTGAAAAATTCTGTTAATGCAGCTGTAAGATTTTAAGAGTTAGTTGTCACCTTTCTTGCTTTCTGTGGACAGTGTAGGCTACTTTTTTTTCCACAGAAGAACTGGGGTGTATACCAGACATATGGTGGGTGAGAGGATTCACCATAGACGGAGTGGGGAGCAGAACAGGCAGAATCACTGAAATACACTGCTGAGGGAAGCAACAGGTGAGACAGCGAGCTGACATACATGGCACAGCAGACCTCTCCTGTTTCCCCTGCTGCTTCCCTCAGCAATATATTTCAGTAGATCTACCTATTCTGCTCCCCACTCTGTCTCCAGTGAATCCTCTCACCCCTACCCCAACCACACACACACCTCTGGCTACATCCCAGTTCTTGTGTGCATAAGTAAAAATATAGCTTAAAAAAAAAGAATAAAGTTCATATAGTATATTGCTGTTATGAACAAATGAAATAAAATATTGAAGGGAATAACCAAGATTTCATATTTTGTGGCTCTTTCTATTGTTATTATTTGGATGTTCTTTTATTACTTGTTCCATTAGTTACATAAATGAGTGCCATTCATCACTGGCCCCCACAGACCACACTCCAGAGAATTCCTTCAGTGACTAGCAAACTGAAGAGCATTTGTAACAACTGCAATTCAGGACACTGTTCAAGCCAGAAGGTTCAGAAATGTTCCATCTGGACGTCCAAGTTTGTGATAATTTTAAAGAGGGTCTGGAGACTGAAGAGACATTTATGCTTCTTAGAAAGAGCAGATCTTACACTGAACACCTCCGAGGAAGCTGAGCAGGCAGTGAGAGAAGCCATAGCTGAGAAAGGCACATCATCAGGATTCAATTGCAGAGAGGAGTATCTTTCAGTTAAATGACCAGAAAATATCTAAATGTGATTTAAAAATTGTGATTCTAATCAATTTTGCTTTTCAAAAGCTCCTCTAAGTTTTCATGAAATACAAAAGAAAACTTATCTAAATTCATTCATGAATCCAATTTGTACATAATGCTCCCTGGTGGATGCAGAAGACTATTGTCTGTGTCCCTGGAGATCACAAGTAAATCATGAGAATAGTGTCTGTCACACTCAAAATGTCCAAACACCTGGGAGCAAAAGAGAAAGTCATTTGGGGATGATGGAGGAGAGAGGTTTCCTGAAAAAGGTGGGGGCAGGGACGTGATGAGAACATGAGCTATAAAAGAAGAGATGGAAAAAATATGTGTATGTACCTTATCAAAAGTCCTTCTACAGTGATAACAAAATATGCACTGAGAACATATTACTAGAGAGAAAGTAATGCATAATAAACCTTGTGATTCAAATTAAGTAAACTTATCTTCTGTCATTACTCTATAATATTCTAATTTCTTTAAAGATTGATTTATTTATGCATACAAGAGCTGGGGTGCATATAAGAGATCTGGGGGTGAGAGGATTCACCAGAGACAGAGTAGGAAGCAGAAAAGGAAGACTAAGTAAAATCCACTGCTGAGGGAAGCAGCGGGTAAGACAGGAGAGGTCTGCTGCACCATATGGGTCAGCTCCCAGGCCGGGAATTGAACTCATGCTGCAGTGGCTATGGATAGCTTCATAGTGCTGAAACTTAACCCCTTGTGCCATCAGGGAGGCCCTAATCTAATTTTAGTGTGAAGTTGTATTTTCATTAAATTAGTCCTTTTTATGGGATATTGATTTCATGGAATCATAGGTAATTCCTATGGGATGTAAACGTGCAAATCCTTTAAAATTTAAGGAGATATTTTATCATCTTGAACATAAATTTATTGGAAAAATGTGCATTTTGTAAGACTATATTTCCAACATAGTTCAAATGTCAAGGAAGTCATTGACCTAGGAAAATAGCGACAATAGAAACACTTGCTGTCTGAAATAATGCCTAATCTTTAATTTTGAAACTTGCAATGATGGATGCTATCTAATTAAAAATAGCTGAGGCTAAGTTACAAAGACACACTGACCAGACAGCATATCTGTGTAGAAATATATTAAGCAATAGGGACAATACATTTTTTAGTTAATAAATATAAATGGGAATTTATTAAATTTATAAAACTGTATTACTTAAACAATGGCTAAACTATGTAAGCACATTTCTGTATCTCTAATAAGTAAAACAAGAGTTCCTTAAATATGATATGATAATTGATATCCATGAAGGCATTCTGTGGGAAGCAAATAATTCACATGATAGTTTGTGGTTCTCATTAGTAAATGCTATAGATTAAATTAAAAATTGAATAACTGGTATGCACTGTATAAGCAGTTAGCCGATATCATAAACAGATATAAAGACAGGAAATTTGTTCAGTTTTATTTTATTTATGTTATACACACACACATATGTTTTATTTTTGTGTTAAAGAACTGGTGTGTAGGCCAGACGTGTGGGAGTTGAGCGGATTTCCCAGAAACAGAGTGGGGAGCAGAATAAGCAGACAGACTGAAATCCACTGCTAAGAGGAGCAGCAGACGAGACATGAGAGTTGCACACTACGTGGGTCAGCTCCCTGGCCAGGGATCAAACTCAGGTCCTAGCAGTAACAGTGCTGAGTCTTAACACCAGGGAGGCCCTATTCAATTTTAAAATAAGGAGAGAAGGCTCATTTCTTTCCTTACTAAAAGAGATTTTTCTCATCATTTCTCACTAATTTACCATCTATTGCCTTGCTAAATTTTCCTCATATATTTTACATTATATGGAATACATATAACTAGGGTAGTGGGCACTGACATATTTTCACTTAATAGAGCAATGCTTAAAAGCAAAATTGCTAAGAAATACTTACAATAACGAGTTTAATATTGCTTTCAATATATATGCTCTAACTCCTAGTAAAACTTATTACTTATTTTATTTATCTTAAATTTTAGAAAAAAATAAACCATTTCCAAGAGATAAATGAAACATTTTAAAATGCTATATCATTGCAAATTTTTGAATAATAAAAAAGCATCCTCACTTTAATTTTTTTGAGGCCAATATAACGTTTCCTTCCTTTAATAAGAGATTTAATTTCTAAAATTCAGATACAGAATATTTTTATTTTATATTTCTTTTTTTTTCTGAAAAAATATTGATGTTTCAATTTTTCTCAATGTTTAATGAAAGGAATTTACTGTTATAATTAAGAGTTAGTGTAGAAAATATTACTTAAAGAATAAGTTCTTAATAGAGCTGTTTGGGTCTGTTGAATGACTGAAAATCATATTTATTTGACAAACCAAAAGGATAAAAATTCAGAGTAAGAAAATTTTAATTTAAATCATTTTCCTATTTTTTTAAAAAATATTATTTTTAATATTTTTTTACTATTTATTGTTGTTATACAGAAGAAATGGAGTGTAGGCCAAGGTATGGGGCTGTGGGAGGTGGGAGGATTCACCAGAGACAGAGTAGGGAGCAGAACAGGCAGATTGACTGAAATCCACTGCTGAGGCGAGCAGCAGGAAAGATAGGAGAGGTCTGCTGCTCCATGTGGGTCAGCTCCCTGGCCAGATATTGAACTCAGGTCATAGAGGTGATAGTGCTGAGACAACCCCTAGGCCACCAGGGAGATAGAATCATCTTCATGTACATGAAATCAACAAAACAGAGAAGTAGTATTGGTGATGAATTACAATAAATTCCAGAGGGGAATGTGAGAAGGTTTTAAGAGTTTAGTGTGGATAAAAATGAGGTTTGAGGGCCTCACTGGTGGTGAAAGAGGTTAAGTCTCAGCACTGTTAAGCTATCCACAGCCAATACAGAATGATCCTTGGCCAAGGAGCTGATCCACCAGGCACAGCAGACCTCTCCTATCTCACCTACTGCTCCTCTCTGCAGTGGATTTCAGTAGATCTGCCTGTTCAGCATCCCACTCTCTCTCTCTGGTGAATCCTCTCATCCTCTGCAAACCTCTGGCCTGCATCCTAGCTCTGGAATGCATAAATAGATAAATCTTTAAAAATGGAGTTTGAAATGCGGCACATAGAGTTGTATTTTCTGAGAGTCCTGGGCTTCTTTTAGTTACTGATCTACACAAGGTCTAAATTTGCAGAAGCAAATTAGACCTGATGGTCTCCAGGCAAATAGTGCTGGCAAGAAAACAATGCTGGGTTTGAGGAGGGATCAGCTAGAGAAAGGTGGGAGGTGGAAGACCTTGGTCTGAAAACCTGGATTTCTCCTCACAGTCAGGCATATTACAAATTTGTGTTTAATCAGAGTTTAGGTTTGGTCATGCAAAGGAGCATACAAGAAAAGTGAGGGGCCTCGCTGGTGGCCTAGGGGTTCAGTCTCAGCACTATCACCACTATGACCTGAGTTTGCTCCCCGGCCAGGGAGCTGACCCATGAGGCACAGCAGCCCTCTCCTGTCTTGCCTACTTCTCCCCTGTCAGTTCTCCTGTTCTGCTTCCCACTCTGTCTCTAGTGAATACTCTCACTGCCTGCACCTCTGGCGTACACCCCAGTTTGTCTACTTAAAAAAAAAAAAAAGGAAAATGAGGTGTAGATAAAGCTGTGGTTTTAATTATGGACTATGAAATCAGAGTTGTTTTTTTTTAAGGACAATGAGGATATGAGGTAAAATATGGGATAGAAAAACAGGCTATAGGATCAGTGGTAGTTCTGGATGTGGAGAGGGTAAAAGAACTGTTGAAGCCAGAGGAGATTTGAGGGAATGAGCTGGAAAGATAAGAGAATGTTTACAATTGTTTTTTTAAAAATATTTTGCAGTTATTGACAACAGCAAGATTTGAAGAGACTCTTAACCTTCTTTTGTGTCACAGATCCCTTGGCAGTCTATAAATTGAGAATTTTGAAAATAATGTTTTAATATGCATAAAATGCAATATTTAGAGCTAACAGAAAAGTAGTTGATGTGCAATGATAAAGACAACAAGAGAAGAAACACAAGCTTATTAACTCATTAAAGTTTTGTGCCTATTAGCACATTAAATAAGAACTTGTATCCGATTGGATATAATAAAAAAACATATTTCTGAAGTGATTTTGCAACAGTTGACATGTGAGAATATCTGTGATTCTTACTGCTGACAGTTATTTGCTGCTTAAATTCATAGTTGAAGGAATGCTACATGTAGGTTAGATATCGGTGAAAGTTACAGTGCAATTTTCCCACTCAAGTTTCAGGAAACCATCAAATTCTAATTCATATTCAAGTCTATGAACCCCAAGCTAGATTGTGATCACAGGCATTTGGCTGAAGCAGAGCAGAAGGCAAGATCATCACAAAAAGAGTTAAACAGTGAGGTCAAGTCATTGGAAGGATCATTTATACAGATGTTGATGTCCTGAGAAGTCCCAGCTTCTAAACACATCTGGCCTTTGACACATCCCTTAGGGCTAAAAGTCTTGTTCAGCTAATCTTCTCTAAGGAACAATAGCCTGACTCTTTCTAACGCCTTTGAAACCTACAATACCCTTCATTCTTCCTGCTTCTTATGACCACATGACCCAAAGCTAAAAGGTTTGCCTGAGAGATGAGAGTCAATCACGTAGGGCCCGGAATGGAAGGTTGTAGAAAAAAAGCTACCAACTAGAGAAATTCAGACTCTTGAACCGTGAACTAAATGATATATTTGATCTCGGTCTAATTCATTTTGCAGATGTGTTTGTAAAAAGTGCTTCTGGAACGTTGCTTCCTTCACGGACTTATTTTCATACTGTGAATAATCTACCCAGAGGCCTGGCTTCTGGCCTTACCCAACTACGGGAAGCACTTTGAGACCTAAATATTCCTTCATAAATCACTAAAGCTGGGTCTCCAATGTAGTATCAAATGAACAATTTTAATACGCTGATAAATCACTTTTCAGTTTAAATATTTTACATTATCTCTTATTTAACACTAAAGGCTTCCAGTTCTTTTGTGAGGTATTTTGAGGGCTTTACTTTTTAAAACAATGACAAACTCATTTTCTACTTTAAGTGTTTTTTAAATTTATGTTATAGTGGGTGTCAAACATCAGGAGAGAAAATTAAAAACACACCTTTATGCCTTAGCACAGACAACTATCTTTATAGTTCGCAGAAAGGGTTGCAAATTTCAAAAGCCTATAATGTTTCAAAGAAAAAATAATTATGAAATGTACTTGCAAGCACTCTCTGACATTATGTACAAAAGTTAACTCAAGTTGACTAAAGATTTGGATGTGAGATTGGAAACCATAAAATTCGTAGCAGAAAACACAGCCAGAACATTTACTTCAGTGCCATCTTTGGGTTCTTGACTTCAACGGCATGGGAACAAAAGCAAAAATAAATTAGACTGCTACAAAGTAGAATAGGGGTACTCTGAGATCCCCAACCCTGCCAATTCTTTTTTTTAAGATTTATTTATTTATGCATATAAGTACTGGGGTACAGGCCAGAAGTGTGGGGGGTGTGAGAGGATTCACCACAGACAGAGCAGAGAGCAGAACAGGCAGATCAATGGAAGTACACTGCTGAGGGGAGCAGCGGGCACAGCAGGAGAGGTCTGCCGCACCATGTGGGTCACCTCTCTGGCCGGCAGCAGGGATCGAACTCGTGCTGCAGTGGCTGCGGTTTGCTTCATAGTGCGTTGCTTAACCCACTGCCCCACCAGGGAGGCCCCAACAACCCTGCCATTTCTAAATAGGTTTTGTCACCCACTGCATCAAGACAAAACACACAACACTGCATAAGATCTTCAATAGAAGGTAACTTTAATACCATTAGTGTGCAATTAAAGAGAACAGAATATAGTTAACAAATGGAGCACCCAAGGTACCCAGCCCCTTGTGAATCAATGTCCAGCCAAACAGGGTTGGCCCTAAGCATGGCCATGAGACCTGAAAGCCTGAAACAGTCTAAGGCACTTTTTTGGGGGAACCCATAGGAAAGGGACAGAAGGGACTAGGCAAGTCTGAAAGGAAAAAAGAAAAATCAAAATAGAAGTCAAAATAAAGGTTGCTATTGTCAGTCTCTCCATGAGTCTTTCACCCATGTCTGTCTCTATCAAGTGTCTCCTAGCATGCCCCCCGAGTCCCCGGTACAAGTTCAAAGCTGAGAAGAAAGCATAGCTTCTACACCTGTCTCTTTACTCCATGTGCCTCCTACAGGTCTCATTTAATCTCCTTCCTTCCTTCTCCTTATCTTCCCTAGCATTTCCTTCCTGCCACTTCACCCTTCCTTGGGTGGGGCAGGGAACCTGGAATCTCTTCTTTCCCTGGGGATTACCCTGCTACAGGACTACTTCAAACTATAAACTACTGCAAAGCAAAATAGACTACCTTTAAGTGGAATCTATACCCTACTGAGTACTTGCATCATACATCTAACATGGGGTTAATGCAAAATATACAAAGAAGTCATACAACCCAACAATAAGAATAATCACCCAATCAAAAATTTGTTGAAAGAGCTAAATAGATATTTCTTCTATGAAGACATTGAGATGGCCAAGAGGCACATGAAAAAGTGCTCATCATCCCTAGCAGTGGGATTGCTGGATCACATGGAAGTTCCATTCTTAGTAATACACCCAAAAGAATATACCCAAAAAACACAAAAGAATATACCCAAAAGACACAAATACACTGATTCAAAAGAATACCTGCACCCCTATGTTTATAGCAGCACTCTTTACAATAGGTAAGACCTGGAAACA
>JAGFMF010011398.1:844494-855439 GCA_019455555.1 Galemys pyrenaicus
AACTGGAAGGGATTATGCTCAGCGAAGTAAGTCAGAAGGCAAAAGAAAAATACCAGATGGTTCCTTCCCTAGGAGGAATATAAGGGAACCAAATAAGGACCAAGGAAAGGAATAAGAACAATAATAATAGCAATAAAGACACAAAAATGAAAAGTCAAGGAAAAACTGGGGACACTTGGTGGGAAGGGGGCGGGGGAGGGTTGAGGGCAGATGGGAGCACGGGGGACTGAGGTGATGGTGTACTGGTGATATGGTGATGGGGAATACATGGGGATTATAATTGATGTCAAATACATACAAATTAAAGGGGAAAATGCAAAAAAAAATTTTTTTAAAAAATGCTCATCATCATTTATCATGGAAATGCAAATCAAAGTTACAATCAGATACCACCTCACACTGGTGAGAATGATGCTTATCAAAATTAACAACAGAAAAAAGTGTTGGTGACAGTGTTGAGAAAAATGAATCCTTGTCTACTGCTGTATGCTGGGTTGTAGACTGGTCTAGCTTTGGAAAACTGTACGGAAGAGTCTCAAAATAATAATACTAATTTGAAATGATTTGCACCTTTCTATATTCACTGTGGCACTATTTAAAATAGCCAAGTTGTAGAAACAACCTAAATGTCCAAAAACTTGTGAGTAGATTAAGGTAATGTGGTCTATATATGCCATAAAATAGTATTTAGCTATAAAAATGATGAAATACTGACATTCATGGTAATGAATGAAAGTGGAAGGCATTATGTTAAATGAAATAAGTCAGGAGAAAAGCAAACACTGGATGATTTCACCATATGTAGAATACAAAGAAACAAAGCAAAAGAACAGGCAAAACTAAACCAAAGCAAACTCTAGAAATGTTATTGCAGAACTGACAATACCACAGGGGGAGGGATTAGTGGGGAGAAAAGGAAAGAGGGACCCAGTGCTCTATGGTAGAGGATTATGCTTTGGTCTTGCTTGGTAGTGGGCATAGCATATTTGTAGAGATGTGAGCCTATTCCCCTAAATCATACACTATTACAAATCAGTGTTACATCTATAAATATGTTTAAAACAAACAAACAAAAAAGAAAAACATTCAAAGCAGGATCTCACACATTGTCAAATACCTTTTTTCTTTTTTTGCATAGAAGAACTAGGATATAACAAGAGATGTGGGTGGTGAGAGGATTTACCAGAGACAGAGTGGGGAGCAGTACAGGTGGATCTACTGAGATCCACTGTGGAGGGGAGCAGCGGGAGAGACAGGAGAGGTCTACTGCTCCATGTGGGTCACCTCCCTGGCCGGGAATCAAACTCAGGCCCTAGCAGTAAGAGTACTGAGACTCAACCCCTAGGCCACCAAGGAGACCCAGATACTATTTTTCTATGAAGTGTTAGAAAATAAAAATGATCTCTATAAAAACAAACAAACAAAACAGATCATCTAGTAAGATCTCAGAAACCAGCTGACATCAGATAACAGCTTATTTTTCAGAGAGCCTATAGGCCTTAGGATATAGTTACCTGCAACCTATACAAACCTGAATATAGAAACAGAGATCTTAGATGGTACTGCCTAGAGTTGGCAACTTCATGGTTAATTTAGTAAGAGATCATGGAAACAAGGTTTCATTATTTCTCTTTAAAGAATAATTTAAACAATGAGATTGATTTGACTCCATATATAAGATTTTCAGCTATCAGTAACAAATAGTTAACTAAAAATTCTGTGAGAGGTAGGTGGCTTTTAGACCTGGGATTGACATCTCAAAAATAAAATCAAGGTGCATCACTGCCCTTTTCCACTTTGAATGTCCCAGCATTAATTTCATACTAAGGCTGGTGCTGTCTCTGGTTCTAACAAGGTTGCAGCAGTGCTAGAGATTACAGTGTACAAAGCTGATAATGTCAGAGGAAAAAGGAGATCAGCCATTTTACATGTTTTAATTTAAAATAAAGGACTTTTTGGGCCTCCCTGGTGGCGCAGTGGGTTAAGCAACGCACTATGAAGCAAACCGCAGCCACTGCAGCACGAGTTCGATCCCTGCTGCCGGCCAGGAGGGGACCCACATGGCACAGCAGACCTCTCCTGCTGTGCCCGCTGCTCCCCTCAGCAGTGTACTTCCATTGATCTGCCTGTTCTGCTCCCGGCTCTCTGTGGTGAATCTTCTCACCCCCCACACCTCTGGCCTGTGCCTCAGTGCTTGTATGCATAAATAGGTAAAATCTTTAAAAAAAAAAAAAAAAAGAGTTCTTAGAAGGGGGAAAAATAAAAATTAAAAAAAAAAATAAAATAAAGGACTTTTCTAGAATCCCTTCAGAAAATCTTTCTCTTACTGTCCCAAACTGTACCCCTAAATTAGTGAACTGGCACTTCATGGTTGCATTGTCAAAAAAAGCAGAAGGAAAAAGATAAACTAGACCACAAATAACTTCATGAAAATGCATGTGAAGAGTTCTAAGAAGTTATAGAAAAGTTACAAGAAGGAAATGGAGTCATCACACTCCCAGACTTCAAACTACACTACAAAGCCATAGTAATTAAAACAGCATGGTACGGGAACAAAGACAGAAACACAGACCAATGAAACTGAATAGAAAGCCCAAAAATAAAGCCACACATATAAGAATAACTAAGTTTTGACAAAGGAGCAAAGAATATAAAATGGGACAAGGACAGTCTATTCAATAAATGGTGCTGGGAAAACTGGATTGCTACATGTAAAAAAAAAAAAGAAAGAAAGAAAGACTACTGCCTCACACCATACACAAAAACTAACTCAAAATGAATTAAAGAATTAGACATAAGACCTGAAACCATTAAATATTTAGAAGAAAAAGTAGGCAAAACTCTCTATGACATACATCTCAGTAATGTATTGAAAGACACAGCACCTAAAGCAAAGATAGTGAAGGAAATGATAAACAGCTGGGACTACACCAAACTATAAAGTTTTTGTACAGCAAGACACATTAACCAAAAAGACACCTCGCCAATTGGGAGAAAATTTTTGCACACAACACTACTGACAAGGGACTTATCACAAAGATCTACAAAGAACTGACCAGACTAAACAAAAACAAAATAAACGATCCAGTCAAAAAATGGGCAGAACTAAAAAGACATTTCTCCAAAGAGGAAAAGCAAATGGCCAAAAGCAGATGAAAAAATGCTCAACTTCTCTTGTCATCAGAGAAATGCAAATCAAAACCACTATGAGATACCACCTCACACCAGTGAGAATGGCACATATCAAAAAAAACAAAAAAACAAAAAACAAAAAAACTAGCGACAACAAATATGGTGAGGATGTGAAGAAAAAGAAACTCTCTTACACTGCTTGTGGGAATGCAAACTGGTCCCACCACTATGAAAGCTGTGTGGAGGTTCCTCAACCTACTAAAAATGGAGCTCCCATATGATCCAGCAATCCCACTCCTGGGAATTTACCAAAGGGCACAAAAACAGTAATTCAAAAGGGCACCTGCACTCCTATGTTTATCGCAGCACTTTTCATAATAGGCAAGCTATGGAAAAAACCCAAATGCCAAAAATAGATAACTAGATCAAGAAGATTTGGTATATATACACAATGGAATATTATACAGCAATCAAAAAGATAAACTCATGCAATTTACAGCAACATGCATGGAGCTAGAAGGGATTATAATCAGTGAAATGAGCCAGAAAGAAAAGGAAAAACATCAGATGGTTTCACTTATAGGAGGAATGTAAAGGAAGCAAATAAAGGACTAAAGAAAAAATTAATTATAATAAATTAAAAATCAAAATCAACAGACAACCATAAATCTCAGATATTCCCAAGGGGAGGAGGAGAGAGAAGGAACAAAATGTGTGGGAAGAGCAAAAGGGACTGTGGTGCTGGTGCACAGGTGAAGTGATGATGTGAATTTCACAGGGATGAGAAATATATATTGTACAAAAATGAAAAATAATGTAAAATACATATAAAATAAAAACAACAAAAAATAAAAAGCAGAATATTTTTATTTTTTAATAATTAAAATAATAAAAGGATATTTACAATGTGAACCCTGAGATTAAAACAAAGATTTATTACATTGAACACATTGAATAAGTTGCCAAGCATTTGTCAAATTAAGTTGTGAGAACTCTGATGCAAGGTCAATAAATGCAAGTTTATCCTTAAAGTAGCTATTGCACACCTACATACAGCACTGTATTTTTAAATTTGTCTTTTATAGATTTATTTATTTATGCATACAAGAGAGAATCCACCAGACAGAGCAGGGGGCAGAACGGCAGATGGACTGAAACACATTGCTGAGGGGAGCAGTGGGCCAGGCAGGAGAGGTCTGCCTGTGCCATGTGGGTCCCCTCCCCGGCTGGCAGCAGGGATCGAACTTGTGCTGCAGTGGCTGCGGTTTGCTTCATAGTGCGTTGCTTAATCCACTGCACCACCAGGGAGGGCCCCAGCACTGTATTTTTGAAGAATATTATTTAGAAGTATATTTTCAAGAATTCTTAAGGAGATAGAGAAAAATGTTTAAATAGTTAAAATCCTTACTGTAAAAAGAAACTTGAGTGTTTTTGTTTTGTTTTGTTTTGGATTTTACATTAGAAATTCTCTCTCTCAAGAACTGCATTTGATATTGTATTCTAAATTCAGAAAGTTACACTCAAAAGGTAGAATCTAGAGAGATAATTGCTGAAGGAATTAAAATTGCCAGTGAGCATATATATCTCAATAATCACCATACACATAAATGACCTGATTTCATAGTCAAAATGTATAGTGTGATTGAACAGATTTCCAAAGTTCAGTGTTCCATAGTTTAAAGAAAATCCATCTTACCAGCAAAACAAATACAATTAAATTTAAAGGATGGATGGCAATTCTACAAGAGAACAGAAATCAGAAAGTGTGAGGAAAAGCTAAATTTATATTAGACAGACTCCCAGCTTAAAAAAGTAAATAAGACATAGAGGACATTAACATTGTGATTAAAGATCTAGTACAACAAGAAGAAATATACATGTTCATAAATAGGTATATGTTAAATGATGTATCAATAGTACTAAAATATATAAGATGATAGCTAACAGAACTGAAAAGAAATATTGACAACACAATAATGCCAGGCTTTTAATATTCCACTTACACCTATGGACACATCAACAAGACAAAGACTAAATAAGGAAACAATAGCCAAACAGGTTTAACAGGTAACTCCAGAAAAAAAAAAAAGCCATCCAAAAAACCACTGCATACACATTTTTCTCAAGGACACATGGAAATTTTCAAGAATAGACTCTATTTTGGGACACAAGTCAACAGGCAATAAAACTACAAAGACTGAAATTATACAAGTCCTCTCTGACCATAATGCCATAGGTTCATAGCTAGAAATCAACTTTAAAAACAACAACAACAACAGGAAAAGCCCTAAATACATGGAGGCTAAACTATATACTGCTTACTTACCAGTGGATAAAAGGAAATTCAAAAAAATTAAAAATAACTTGAGATTAACAAAAATGGAGAATCAAGCTATTAAGTAGAATCTCTGGGGTATAGCAAAAGTGCTTTTAGAGGAAAGATAATTATAATACAGACCCACATTAAGAATCAAGATAAATCCCAAATAAACAATTTAATTCTATACCTTAAGCAGCTTGAAAAGAGGAACAAATAAGACTTAAAGTTAGAAGAAAGGAAATGTAAAACAATAGTAGAAATAAGTGAAACAGACATTAAACACACACACAAGACCAATGAAACTAACAGTCACTGCTTTGAAAAGGTAAACAAAATAGACAAATTTACATTTAGATCAACAAAGAAGAGAGAAAACATTAATAAGCAGAATCATAAGTGAAAAAGGGGAATTATCACAAATAGCACAGAAATACAAATGATCTTAAGAGTTTAGCATGAACTATTACATGGCAATAAATTTCATAATTTTGAACCTTGAAGGATGAAAGATAATGCAGGCATTGCATTAATTAACTTCAAATATAACTAAAAACATGGTATTAAAAACAATATGGTATTGGCACAAAAATACACGAATGGATCAATGGAACAGAATTAAAAGCCCAGAGATAAATCTATGTATATATCACTATCTAATATACAGTAAAATAGCCATGACCATACAATGGCAAAAGGAGAATCTCCTTAATAAGTCATGCTTTAAAAATTGGAAAGTCACACATAATAGAAATGAAGTTGCATCATCTCTAACTCTTACATAAAAATGAATTCCAAATGGATTAAAAAGATTTATATGTAAGAACTGCAACAATAAAATATATAGAAGAAAACATTGGTGGTATGATTAATGACATCAATGATAAAGATTATTTGGAGACTTGACCTCTGTGGCAAGGGAAATAAAATTAAAAATAAACAATTAGAATTACCTCAAATTAAAAGGTTTTATATAACAATAAATATATAAGACAAGTAGGGCCTCCCTGGTGGCACAAGGGATTAAGACACAGCACTATGAAGCTACCCTCAGTCACTCAGTATGAGTTTGAACCCTGGCTAGGGAGGTGACCAACATGGCGCAGCAGACCTCTCTTCCTTGGCCCCCTGCTCACTTCAGCAGCAGATTTCAGTCGATCTGTCTGTTCTTCTCCCCACTCCGGTAAATCCTTTCACCCTCCAACACCTCTTGCCTGCAGCTCTTTTATGCATAAATAAATAATCTTTTAAAAAATAAATATATGTAAGAAGATTAAAAATATATCCTTTTTGTTGAGTCTTGTGAACTCTTTGCAGATCTTTGTGATCAGTCTTTTATTAGTTGTATGTCATTTACAGCAACATGGATGGAGCTAGAAGGGACTATGCTCAGTGAAATAAGCCAGAAGGAGAAAGGAAAATATTAGATGGCTTCGTTTATCAGAGGACTATAGGGAAACAAAATAAGGGATCATGAAAAAAATAATGATAAATAAAAAACCAAAATTACAGGCAACTATAAATCAGAGACATTCTGCAGGGGAGATGGAGGGAGAGGGATCAAAACAGAAGAGGGAAGAGCACAAGGGATTATGGTGATGGTGCTCCAGTGACTTGCTAGTGGGAATTTTACAAGAACTATACTTGAAAGGAGAAAGCAAACATTGTACAAAAATGAACAATGATGTAAAATATATATAAATAAATTTAAATAAATAAAGTAAGAGTGAAAAAAAAACACCCTAATGAATGAGACAAAATATTCATAGAATATATAACGGAAAAGGGTTCATATCCAAGATATACTTTAAAACATACATAATTCAACAATAGAGAAATAAACAGCCTAATGAATAAATGGGCAGCCAATCTAAACAGACAACTCACCAAAAGTATATGCAGAAAGCCAAAAGATAAATGGAAAAAAATGACATCGTCATTTCTAATAAGAAAGATGTGAGTTAAAACCACAATGAGATACCACCTCACACCCATGTGAATGGACATTTTAAAGAACCCTCGACATCAAGTGCTTTAGAAGATGCAAAGAAAGAGAAATGCTATTATACTGGTGGTGGGAATGAAAACTTGTATAGTCATTATGGAAAGCAATTCGACTTCATCTTGAAAATCTAAAAATGGAAAAGCCATAGGTCCCAGCAATCCATTTCTTGATGTTCTTTTTCAAAAGAACATCAAACTATGAACTCAAAAAACTTGATGTCCTTCAGTGTTTATTGCAGCATAATTTACAATAGCTAGGGCATGGAAGTGGCTTAAATGTGCAACAAGGGATAAAAGAGATAGCTGTAGGAAATAACAAGAATCTCAAAATAATTTTGATTTTTGACAAACTGTTACAGAGAAGACATTTTAATAGTGATAATGTCAATATACATTTAAATCTACTAATGTACAAATGAAATTTGAACATGATAGTAATCTTCTTTCTCCTTTTATATTCCACTACCTACTTGGACACTGGAGAGGGGAGGAATGAGTCATGTAGCTAAACATCTAAAGCTTCCACCTAGAAAATGATTTCCTAACCCTTCTTCTGAGACTGGGAGAAGACAAAATGAAAAAAAAATGTGTTTTTCATCAGTTTTTAAGTCAGTGGCTTTGGTTATATAGTTTAACTTAATAGCTTGGAGTTACCAAAAATAGTAAGTTAAATGTTTAGATTACATCATCTGTGGTAACATCAGGATAAATTACAGATTTATTAGTAGACATAAAATCAAAAACAAATATATAGCAACTTTAAATCAAATGGGAAAAAATGTCTTGCTCTTTTAAAACCTACCCTAGACTTCACCACGGCCCTCTTTCCAGTCAAGACCATCATTATCTTTCAATCATTCTACGGCAAAAACCTTGTAATTAAACTTTTACATTGTAGTTCCACTACATAAATTTTTCATAAATCATCAAAGTGATTTTTCAAGTATAAACATTTGATGATATTACTCCCACCTTCGAAGTTTCAAATAA
Organism: Galemys pyrenaicus; assembly: GCA_019455555.1. Taxonomy (NCBI): domain Eukaryota; kingdom Metazoa; phylum Chordata; class Mammalia; order Eulipotyphla; family Talpidae; genus Galemys; species Galemys pyrenaicus. The sequence goes on from JAGFMF010011398.1 coordinate 852,938, forward strand.
CTCCTTCTTGGCCTTAAGAAGTTCAGTTCTTAAATTCTTAAGTTCAGAAGTTAAAATGTTCTTAAAAGTCTTCCTAGATTTCACTAAGCTATCTGTAATCTGTTTCAAGCTAAACAGATTTAAAGGTAAATACTCAAACAAACATGTTTATCACAAATGAAATACATGCTCTTCTGCAGATATTTCTAACCAAAAATACTAATTAATCTACATTCTAACATTTATTGGGAATAGGTAATCAACAAAATGACTTATTGAAATTTAAATTCAAAATAATATAGTTATTTGCACCTTCTTAATTTTGTCCACACTGATGTTCAAAAATATAAGAAATTATTAAAATATCATGTATGGTGTGCAAATATTTTCTCCCTTTCAGTAGGGTGTCTCTGTTTTGCTCACTGTCTCTTTCATGGCACAGAAGATTTTTAGTTTGATATAGTCCCAGCTGTTTATTTTCTCCTTGTTTTCTTTGCTGCTGAAGATGAGTACAGAAAGTTGTTTTGCCAATTGTCTTCTACATATTTTATGGTTTCAAGTGCTATATATACACAATGGAATACTATTCAGTTGTTAAAAACATGTTTAAGTGAAGTGAGTCAGAAAGAAAAAGATAAATATAATATAATTTCACTTATGTGTGGAATCTAGAGAAAACAAAGGATCAGCAAACTGTAAGAGCCACCCTTGAAGGCAGACCTTAGATTTCAGACATTCAGGAGAGGAGGGGCAGGGAAAGGGCGAAGGAGAGAGGAGTAAACAGGGTGGGTAGGAGAGCACCATGGAATATAATGGAAGACTATGGGTTCTTTGATTGTTAAAAAAAACAAAAACAAAAAACAAAAAAATGACCACATCTGAGGGGAAAAATCTTATATATTGTGAAAAAATAAACAAGGATGTTTAAAAATTAATTAAAAAAATAAATAAAACAATGAGTAGAAACAACATGTACCAACCTTCTAGATTTCTAAAATGTGGCTTAAAATGCCAAAAATATTCTTATAACTAAATTTTACTCTATTCACAAATCATTCACTAATTGAATTATTATTTGTTGAGAACTTGTTATGTGCCAGATACATCCTGCAGATTCTGGTTATTTAAAAGTTGAACGAGGCAGAAAAGAGCTTGTTCCCGTTGAGCTTATAGTCAAGACAATAAGATAACTTTAAATACTTAGAGATTATGTGAAGAAAATACAAGGGATGTAGTATGAATTCGAGTAGGAACTGTTTTAAAGTGGTGACTGTATAAAATTTTTGAGGAGACACCATCTGAGCAGAAACAAAAAGTCAAGAATGAACCCACCATACCCAAGGTCTTCAGAATTCCACCAGTGGCAAGAACAAGTTCAGAGTTTCAAGATAGGAAATGTTCAAGAAGAGAAAGTCAGTGGAATAAGAGATAAATCACTTAGTTGCTATAAGAGACTTTGGCAGCCTGCTTATATAGGGCACTGCAGGATGGTAAGATATTCAGATTTTATTCTATGACTTGTCCTTTAAGAGGACCATTATATGATTTAATTTTTAAATCATCTTCTATTGAGATAACGTTGTTTTACAATACTGTAGACAATGTAAGGCAATTTGATTTATGTTTAAAAAGATTCCTCTAGAGGCCTCCCTGGTGACGCAGTGGGTTAAGCAACACACTATGAAGCAAACCACAGCCACTGCAGCACAAGTTCGATCCCTGCTGCCGGCCAATGGGGGAACCCACATGGCGCGGCAGACCTCTCCTGCCTCGCCCGCTGCTCTCCTCAGCAGTGTACTTCAGTCATTCTGCCTGTTCTGTTTCCTACTCTGTCTCTGGTGGATCCTCTCACCCCCCACACCTTTGGCCTGTACCCCAGTTCTTGTATGCATAAATAAATACATCTTTAAGAAAAAGAAAGAGCAGAGTACATGATCTGTAGGGAGTCAAAACCAGATGCCAAGAGAATTAACAGCCTCGCAGGAGGGCCAGTGATTGTGATGTGGACAACAATGGTAGCACATTTGAAATGTGTAAGCTGTTGATGGAGGTAGTACAGACATTTGAAGTCTATTTGTTGAATGAGTGAATGAATGAATGAACGAATAAACAGTATCATGCAAATATACATTAAAAACTTAGCGATGTATTTTATTCCTAGCTACCTTTGAAAACTGAAACAAAGGAAAGTATTTTGGATGCATAAGGAAGCATAGTTTCCATTTGTAGTGATATGCTTTTCTCATGGCAAACACTCTAAGTAACCTTTTGAATAATTCCAAGTTAAGTAAAAAAAAAATCTAGACTGGTTCTAGAATATTCACTAAACATATGAAAATTCCTAATGTTAATTCTCTAGTTCCTTTGATTTCTTTAGACAGTTATGCTTTGACTAAGAGATACATAACAGAAATGATTCATTAGTGGGCCTCTCTGGTGGCGCAGTGGGTTAAGCAACGTATTATGAAGCAAACCACAGCCACTGCAGCACGAGTTCGATCCCTGCTGCCGGCCAGAGAGGGG
>JAGFMF010011398.1:865191-884496 GCA_019455555.1 Galemys pyrenaicus
GAAAAACTAGACACATTCATAGGAACATGGATGGAACTGGAAGGGATTATGCTCAGCGAAGTAAGTCAGAAGGCAAAAGAAAATACCAGATGGTTCCTCTCCTAGGAGGACTATAAGGGAACCAAATAAGGATCAAGGAAAGGAATAAAAACAATAATAATAATAATAACAATAAAGACACAAAAACCAAAAAGGAAAAGACAAGGACAAATTGGGGACACTTGGTGGGAAGGGGGAGGGAGAAGGCTGAGGGCAGATGGGAGCACAGGGGACTGAGGTGATGGTGCACTGGTGGAATGGTGATGGGGAATACATGGGGATTACAATTGATGTCAAATATATATAAATTAAAATAAATAAATTAATTTAAAGATAAATAAATAAAATACATTTTCATCAGTGTTAGAGTTTGCAAGACACAATGCAAATCTGATTGAAAACATTAAGGTCAAAGCAAAGTCCTACAGCATTGCCTGAATTAGTCCTACACTGAATAAAACAAAAACAAAAATGCTGCCTAAGATTTGCCTTCAAAGTGTGTACTTCTGGTAGCATTTGCCACAATTAATTCTTACTCATTTATTTTCTGCTGTATTTGTATGCATGATTTCAAATTTTTATAAGCCCTGGATAGACAGGACACCAAGAACACGACCTTCCAAAACCTGTGATTCTGCAATCTGGAACATGTCAGTTTAGTAAGTGTCTGCCAGCTCATTTCAGATGTATGTATGTAAAATAATTTCCTTTGAATCTACACACAGATAAGGAGTCAAAAAAGCATTACACTTAATAATTTGAATAGTTATACAACTATTTTACATTTAAGATAAGTTTATTTTAAAAATTGTACTATATTGTGATCAAAAATGACTTTTAACAACCAATATACCAATGACAGCCTTCTCTGTTAAAATGTAAGTGGAAGCAATGAATCATAATTTTCACTCTTCAAATAAGGATGCTTTGTCAGAAATATGAAATTATATGTGATACAAGTGAAAAGTAAAGAGTTATTTATAGTTATTTTGGCATTTTATTTACTCTAGATGCCCTGTTCATAAAGTCATGGGATTTTAATTTCATAATTAATCAGAGTAAAATATTTAATAGTAATTTTTAAAGATTTTTTTATGCAGAGAAGAACTGGGGTACAGACCAGAGGTGCGGGGGTGGGGGAGTGGAGGATTCACCAGAGACAGAGTGGAGAGCAGAAACGGCAGATGTACTGCAATCCACTGCTGAAAGGATAGCAGGGAGACAGGAGAGGTCTGCTACACCATGTGGGTCCCCTGGCAGGGGATCAAACTTGTGCTGCAGTGGCTGCAGATAGCTTCACAGTGCTGAGACTTAAGCCCTTATGCCACTAGGGAGGCCCTCTAATAGTAGTTTATTCCAAAACTATTCATTTGCATAAAGTGCACATGAAGTAGCTATGAAATTGAACTGCATGGCTCAAATTCACTCCGAAACAAGGTGAGATTTATAGGCAGAATGAGCATTTCAAGACAAAGGCCAGGTACTAACTGGCCTTTGAATGATTTCCTTTGCAATATTTTTACTTTGTTTATTAGTATTGACTTTTCACACTAACAACATTATTTGCCAGTAATTTTGACAGATTCTCTTGGGCATTTCTGGCATCTGGCCAGAAGAATTATCTCAGAACACAGGCCTCCGTGGCTGCATAGGAGTTAAAAGTCTCAGTGCTATCAAGCCATCTCCAACCATTGTGGTACAAGTTTGATCCCCGGCCAAGGAGGTGACCCACATGGTGCAGCAGACCTCTCCTGTCTCACCGTCTACTCCCTCAGCAGTGGATTTCAGTTGATCTGCCTGTTCTGCTCCCCACTCTGTCTCCGGTGAATCTTCTCACCACCTCACAACTCTGGCCTACATACCAGCTCTTGTATGCATAAATAAATAAAATAAATCTTAAAACAACAACAAGAAACTTTGCTATGTCCTTATATCTATGAAGCAGAAAATGTTTTCCCAAACAGTCCCTGATTTTCTTATTTTAGAATATGAAAGCTGTAAGGCATTTTCAGGGTATACTCAAACTTCACAATTTAAAGCATCGATACAAATGAATATATTGACTGAATGTTCATATATTACTTATAACATTTTTTTCCTCTGAAAAAGTACTTTATTTTTTAATATAAATTTTTTTATATAAATTTTTAATATAAATTGTAATCCCCATGTATTCCCCATCACCATATCACCAGTGCACCATCACCTCAGTCCCCTGTGCTCCCTTCTGCCCTCCACCCTTTCCCTCTTCCCTCCCCACCAAGTGTCCCCAGTTTGTCCTTGTCTTTTCATTTCTGGTTTTTGTTTCTTTCTTGTTGTTGTTATTATTATTATTATTATTATTGTTCTTAAAGAATCCTAAAATAAATCATAGATGTTATATGTAAAATACATCCTCATCCTTTTTATACTTTTATACTTTTTACTTTTTATTTATACTTTTTACTTTTTTTAATACTTTTATTACTTTTTATACTTTTATCTGGCTATTTTATAGCCACAACCATCCACATTGTGCCAGTTTTCAAACAGATGATACATCTGTGCTATTGCATCTTCTCACTGGTGTGATGCACCAACATTGATTTGTGAGACTATTGCTCAGGGACCTGGGTGCAACCTGTAGTTACGGAACAGAACAAATGTATTGTGTTTGACTGGTCACAAGGGAGACCAAAAGAAAGCCTAGATGAACTGGTAGAAATGCATTATTACTTTCAGAGAAAAGATCAAGCAGGACCATTTTATATAGACCATAAATCATTTTGACATGCTGGACTAACACGTAAGTATATTTAGTGCTGTCATTTTGCCATTTTTAACTATTTCTAACATCTGTACAACACCCTTTGTCTAGTGTTTACCTATCATATTGTTTATTAAACAACTATGGAATTGTTTCATTTTTTTAAAGTTTTTATTTATTCATTCATGCAAGAACTGGGGTATAGGCCAGAGGTATGGGGAAGGTGAGAGGATTCACCAGAGACAGAGTGGGGAGCAGAATAGGCAGATTAACTGAAATCCACTGCTGAGGGGAGCAGCGGGTGAGACAGGAGAGGTCTGCTGCGCCATATGAGTCACCTCCCAGGCCAGGGATCGAACTCTTGCTGCAGTGGCTGTAGACAGCTTTATAGTGCGCGCCTTAATTCTTTGTGCCATCAGGGAGTCCCAGAATTGCTCCATTATTTATCTCAATCATTACCAGACATTACCAGATTATGAACTTCCTGAGGACAGGTACTCATTATTCATTTTTAAACACCATGCACACAGGATTGTATTTGATTGCAGTCATTGGATTTACATTTTGTGTCAGTGAGTGTACTAGATGCTGACATAGAGAAACATGCAAATATATTAATGTGTACGTGCATTTTATTTAAAACACACTAAAGGAAGATATCAATGTATTTTAGTCACATGAAATTACTAATATTTTTATATAGCGATCTAAGTGTATAATTTTTGTCCAAGAAAATTTACTATTTATAGAAGTACTCTTTATAAAAGTAAAAGTAAATTAAAGAAGCTGCAAAGAAAAGCCTCAGAGAGGGCTAAACCCTATTTTTAATAAGGAAAAATTATACTTTCCATAAAGTTATGGTTTACAATAATATCACTTTTGTTCAAAGAAAACAGATATATCCCTTCTTGGGGAAACTTGAGAAATTTACAAGAAAATAGCTCTTTCATCTCATTTTCTGCAATGAGGCTTAAAATAAATGTAAGTTAGCATTAGGAAAGGTCTTAAAGATGTTTAGTTCTTTTAAAATTAGGCTTGCCCACTTTATTACTTTCTACTTTAGTAATCTATTGTATCAGGTTTCCTATCTCTCTCTCTCTCTAATTCTGAACATTTTCTATCTAAAAAAAAAATATATATATATATATATATATTCACACTGTCTTAACTCTACACTTGCCTTTGACTCTACACTGCAAACCTTGCCCAGTGGTACATGGAAGAGGAAGGGGAAGTGATGGCCATGGGACCACCATTATCATTGGGGACACTGAGTGGATGAAAACTTTCTCCTTCACCCCAGGAAGAGCAATTCTTAGCCAGTTCTAAAGCTTCTCAAAGAACACAAGAGAAGGAGGACAGGTCCCTTAACAGTCATCAACAAGTAAAATATTTCATTTTAGTCTCCATTCTTGTTCACTCTTATTTCTTCATACCTGCTGCCTAAAGATTATATTTAAAACAAATAACACTGGGGCCTCCCTGTTGGCCTAAGGGCTAAGCCTCAGCGCTATCACTGCTAAGACCTGAGTTCAATCCCCTGCCAAGGAGGGGACCCACATGGAGCAGCAGACCTCTCTTGTCTTACCCGCTGCTCCCCTCAGCAGTGTTATTTCAGTCAATCCATCTGTTCTGCTCCTCGCTCTGTCACTAGTGAATTCTTCAGCTCCCTGCCTCTCTGGCCTGTACCCCAGTTCTATGCAAAAATAAGAAAATAAAATCTTTAAAATAAAAGCAAATACACTATCTTTTCCCATAACTGGGTGTGATCCACTTCTTTAGGGAGCTCTAGATGAAGATAGATAATTTATCCAAAACAAGAAATTTAAGCCCTCCCTAAATGTTAACTTTTGCTTGCCATAATTTAACCTCTAAAACATTTTTTTAGATTAATTTTATTTATTTATACATATAAGAACTGGGGTGTAGGGCAGAGATGTGAAAAGTGAGAAGACCCATGAGACAGAGTAGGGAGCAGATCAGGCAGATCTACCAAAATCCACTGCTGAGGGGAGCAGTAGGTGAGATAGGAGAAGTCTGCTGCGCCATGTGGGTCAGCTCCCTGGCCAGGGATGGAACTCAGGGCTGCAGCGGCTGGTGATAGCTTGATAGTGCTGAGACTTTAACCCCTCCAACACCAAGGAGGCCCCTGACCTCTAAAACATTTTTATAGAATATTCAGTGTTGATAATTCTTAAGGTAATTGTGAAAGCAATAACCTGCAATAACCTGCATTGATCTCTGATTTAGCTAAGACTTTGTGTGCTCATATTCCTGAGAACATATTTTGCTTGTTTTCATTAAATGAAGTGAATGTATGACCTGTTTACTAGGCAGACTAAGTCTTTCGCGGGTTCTTGGGCATGAGCCCAAATTTCTAATATGTGTTTGATTAGAACAACTTCTTATATTTTTATAGTTCACTCACACTAAATATTAAGATTAGAAGTAGGGAACATTTTAATGAAGACAAGGAAACAAAAACTAGATATTCTACTGGGATACATTTTAAAACCACAAGAGAAGATTAATATTATTTTTTTTTCCTGTGGGGAGGGAACAAGAAGGGAGAGAAGATTAATTTCAAATTAAACTGCCTACAGCTCTCACTTGAAATGTCAGAAAGTTAGCTTTCATTAGGGCCAATCACATAAGACGCTGGGTTTCTCCAGTTATATTCTATTTTATGCTTTTAACTTGCTGATTTTTTTTCTATTTCTTTATAACTTAGACCCGCAATACATTTTATATTTATTTATTTATTTTTTCATCAAAGAATGGGGGTGTAGGCCAGAGGTGCGGTGGGTGAAAGGATTCACCAGAGACAGAGTGGGGAGCAGAATAGTTGGATCTACTGAAATACACTGCTGAGGGTAGCAGCAGGCAAGACAGGAGAGGTCTCTCCTATGTGTCAGCTCCCTGGCCAAGTACTGAACTCAGGCCATGGTGGTGATGGCGCTGAGACTTAACTCCTAGGCCACCAGGGAGGCCCCATAGTACTTTGCGGAAGTGCAGTGGGAGGTTAGTTTTCTTGATCATTTGCCTTATTAATGATGGGCAGAAGCACCATAGAGGGACTTGTCCAAAGACAACATAGGTCAACAGGCACTTGAAAAATGCTCATTATCACTTATCATCAAAATTCACATTGTGAATCAAAAGCACAATGTGACACCACTTTGCCTCTGTGAACATCAAAAAATCAAAACAAACTAAAAAACCTGGAAACATCAAACATCAAATGCTGTTGAAGGTGTGGAGAAAACAGAAGGCTTATATACCGTTGGTGGGAAACCTAATACTGATTAAGCCCCTATGTAAAACTCCTATGGAGATTCCTCCAAAGACTGAAAATAGGTAGACCATACCATATGACCCAGCACTTCTATCCCTAGCTATCTACCTAAAGAATGTGAAAACACGAACTTGAAGGGTATAGGCATTCCTATGTCCATTGCAGCATTATTTATAATAGTCAAGTTATGGAAGAAAACTAAATGCCCAAGAACAGAGGACATCAAGAAGATGTGTCATATACACACAATGGAATACTGCTCATCCATAAAAATAGATGAACTCTTGATGTTTGGGACAATGGAACTGGAGATGATTATGCTAAGCAATTTAAGCCAGAAAGAGGAAGCGAGATACCAGATCTTTTTACTCATATGCAATAAAGAGAAATTTAAAAAGCTTCTGGTCCAAAATAAGGCTTTTAAACCCCAAAAACTGATCTCTTTCCCCTAGATGCCATGAACTTATTTATGAAAGAGATTCATGGGGCCTCCCTGGGGGCACAATGGGTTAAGCAATGCACAAACCGCACACACTGTAGCACCAGTTCAATCCCTGCTCCAGCAGGGGAGGTGACGCCCATGGCGCAGCAGACCTCTCCTGCCTTACACACTACTCGCCTCAGTTGATTTGCCTGTTCTGCTCCCCACTCTGTCTGGTGGATCCTCTCACTCCCACACATACACCTCTGGCCTGTATCCCAGTGCTTGTATGTATAAATAAATCTTTAAAAAAAGAGAGAATTGTAACACTGAGTAGATTTTTTCCTCTTTCTTTTCTACCAGCTGTTAATGCAATTGTCAGTTTAATAACTATATGAATATTGTGTCTTCTGAGTCCACTCTGGTCATCCTACTGTCTCTTTAATAACTTCAACTGAACTCTTGCAAAGATTATCTGAAGACACAAAGATCAACCCAAGTCATAACTTACAGTTCCCCCACAAGATGTTTTGTGATAGGTTGCATATTTAAAACTTAAAACCGTGGCTGCTTTTGTGGTTATAGCTCAAGAATGTGGCCTTTATTTGATCATACCTCATTATTTCTGTCACAGTTGAGGGCATATCTATTTTTGTGTCCACCATGACTGTTCTCAGCACAGAGAACAAAACAGATAAAATCCTGCTCTCATGGAACTAATATTGTATGGACAGGTGAGGAAGGGGGAGAATGAGAATTGAGAGAGTAAACTATTCCAGAAGGGGAGTGACCACATACTCCTTGAGTAGTATAAAAGGTAGTCTTGATTTGAATCAAAAACAACAAAAAAATCTCAGTATCAGACACTATCCTGATTTGTCTCATTACTGCTAACTGAGGAAAGTTGCTAACTCTTTGGTATCCATTTGTTCCTCGCTGCAAATGTAGGATGATATTAATTTCTCCAACTTTTCACTCTGTGCTTAAAAATATGAGATGATGTCACAACCAAATTTAAGGTATGTTAGCATTGTATTAAATAGCCCATCTATCTTTATAGCTTCTACTTTCCAGTTCCCTTTTCCCTTTGAAATTGTCCTCTTTCTATCTTATTGATTCCTACAGGTCCCTTAAGACTTATCCAAGGGAAGCTTTCTTTGGGACCTTAATAATGTGTAATGTCAATTTTCTGTCTTCATACATAACATTATGAGGTATGTATTTGCCATATTTATCATTAGTTCCTTCACAGTTGGTACATAAATTATTGGAACATAGAAGATGGAAAGATGTAACATATTTGAAAACTTATGCTGATATATTTATGAATAAATGTATTTTGTGTGATAAAAATTGAACTTACCTGATAACTTTCCACTATTTTTTCTATAACATGCTCCCAATGAACAGATATCTCAGAAGATGATAAGACTTTTACACCCACTTCTGTTGGGGCTTCACTGGGAGCTGAAATTTGATGAGAATATTATATCATGAGAAATTTACATAAGAACATTCCTATATAAGATCTTACGTTAAGAAATTCAAATAGCACCATTTTTTGTAAGAATAAGTTAAAACTATATTTGATATTTTCAAAGAGATGTAAGATTTCCAAAATAAGTCTAATTGTTGCCTCTTCCTCAATTTTTCTAAAGCTGTTTGATTTCATATTTGTAATTAGCACATACTCATATAAATAGGAATGTTAATATAGACATTTACATATACTTACACAGACACACACAATTTTATAAAGTATGTCAAACTACATGGGTTTCTCCTTACTCTGTGAACAAAACCATACTAGCTTTTTTCATATTTTCTCCAACTAATTTGCTTAAGAAAATCTGTAGGTACAATTAAAATGAATTATATTTGACTTAATAAATCTATATTATCAAAACTAGTATATTTGGCATTGATTATATAAAGTTATTCTTTACGATTTACTTTCAATTTTCTCTTACTTTCACTTACATGACTTAAAAATCCACAATAACACTTCACTCTTTTATGTTTAAGCTAAGGTCTTTTTTTTGTTGTTAAGATCCTTTGAAACAAGTTGTGACATCCACTGCCACTGGGACTTAGGAAAGCTTTTTACATCTAATCTTCCAACTGGGCATCAAGTCAAATATGTATCAAAAAGGCCTCTGTTTGGTAAAAAAATAATTTACATCCTTTATGAAAATTACACAAAGAAACTAAAGGAAACCTTTAAGTAGGGGTGATCATTTTTTATTATCTTTCATTAACAAGCCATAATCCCCTTTTATGTTAAAAATGTCCTACATGTAAAAACTGTTGGTTTTCCAAACCAAGGTAAACATGTAGCACTATGATTGATTTCTTAGTAGGGGAAGAAAATGAAAATGTATACAAGTTTCAGCACATGCAGGTTTTATGAGACTCATGAAACATTCACGAAAGAAATATAATTAAATACAGATGGTCATGACACAGAGCTGACAGCATGACCTTTTGCCTGATTACTTTAGCATCAAATAAATCAGGAAAAGTCGATACTGGGTGAAAGGATAACTTGTGAAATGCTTTTAACTTTCATTTATTCTGTGAGATGTGTTAATGTTGTTCAAACTCTTACTACTCAGTCACATTATCATAACCTGTTGAATCAGAACAAGCATAGAAAATATGAGATTTATTCTTAGGACTAAAGTGTTGTGAACTGATCATGAACTTCAATAATATCCATAATTTATTCTATGTATTTAGTAGAGCTAGTTAACTTTAAGCATGTATGTGTGTGCACGTGTGTGTGACTGCTTTTACATTTTTGTATGGGAAGGAGAGATCATGAATGCTTTAAATACATATTACATTTTAAGAAATAGCTGTCTGAATGAAAGCATATTTCAGTTCAGGGACAGCTAAATGTTCATTGAGGCTAAAATAATGTCAGTTGGGTAAATGAATACAGTGCTTGATATCAAAGAGATAAGAAGAGTACCTGACATAACTAAGTTTTCAAACTCTCATTTGTAGTTCTCACACAAATGCAAAGAGAAACTTGCAAAGGACAAATGGTTTACATCAGAAGGCAATGAACTCTCTATTTGCGTTTCTAGTCATTGTGTTATTAACCTAGTGAACATGAGTACAGAGATATAATAAGGAAGTCCTATCTTAATGGGAAAATTAATAATAAAGAATAACAACTTAAACATGAAGTCACAGAAGCCAATGTAGTTGCACTTAATCTAAAGTATATATTATTTAGCACTTATATAGTTCTCTGTGAGCATGCTCCCTTCAGTTAAAGTTTCTAGAAAAACAAAGCATCTATAAAATTTTTCCCAAAATGTCTTCCAAGGCAATTATTTTTCTTTTCCAAGAATAAAATTGGTTGAATTAACTTTCAAACTCATTTTTAATTTAATCATCCCTGGGTTCCTTCATATAAAATTCTAGCATTCTATTGTAATGGCAAAAAATTACATAAATAGTAAAATGACATGAATTTGGGGATGAAAGGGGGTAAACTGAAAGACAAATCATATAGGTTAAAGAATCTGTAAGTAGTATTTTTTTATGAATGCAAAAACATACCATGATTCCAATTTTAAAGATTTTCATAGTGCAAAGAACTTTGAAGAATTGAAAAATGAAGAATTTCTGAGTGCAAAATTATAATCAAGAGACAAAGAACATGGGTCTAAGCCAATTATATAGTGGAGATTTTCTAATTACCATGGCTATGACTTCACATATGAATATGAGTTGCTGATATTCTTGCCATTGAGATGGAGAGATCAACATTTTATTTTGGCTCAGAATATATTAAATTTATAATACCAAAATAATCTTAAGGCCCAAATGACTGCAAACAAAATGCCTATGAGAGATTAGGTCTTTCCTCCTTCATACATTAATAAACTCTTGCACCCACCGTCTTGTGCTGAGTTAATGACAGCAGTGAGGCTGTAGGGTCCATCTCCCTTGTTGTTGAAGGCCTTCACCTTGACTTGAAATGCAGTGGAAGGTCTCATAGTCTCGTCCTTATGGACATAGCGACCAGTGTCTGGATTCGTGACAGTAACCTTTTTCCATTCTTCCCCATCGAATGGCTTAAATGCCACTATATAACCAAAATTGTTGCCATAGTGGTATTCTCTTGACAAAGGCTGTATAGAAATTGTAATATGAGATAGGTTTAGAGATACAATTACTTGGGAATAATCCTATGCAAATAATAACATTACACGTGGAAACAGGTTCTTTGTAAAAACACAGTTAGTGCATAAACCTGTTACCCGAAAACACTCTTAAACACATGATCTATCATTTAACAACCTGGTGGTCCCTAGAATGACAGGGGTAGCTCCTACTTCTTTGTTTCTCATACTGAGAATGTTCTCCCACTTCATAAACTCCCTCTCCCAATTTCTTGGGATAAAAATGACCTCATTTTATTTTGTCTGGCCATACAATCAGCCATTTCAAGATTCTTTCCACCATCTCCATATTCCACTGCCTTGCTTTTTTCCCTTTTCAGAGCCATTATTTCATACTATATGGTTCACTTGTTTGTTTATGTGTTTCACTGTCTCACTCAATAGAGAGATGTACGTTTCAGGAGGGCGGTTTTGTTTACCTCTTTATTTTTAGAACTTAGAACAAAATCTCAAGTAAAATCCATTTAATTGCATGAACAAATGAATTTCTTCAAATTTGAAAAGCAGTAGTAAGAGTCATAGTCCACTTTAGAATATCTGCATTGCCATGAAACACGATAAACTATTCAGAGGAAAAAGAGAAGGGGGAAGAAACAAGGGCTAACTCTGGCTTACCTGAAGAAGCCTGGCTTTGGGTCCCTGGCTGACTCTAGTGGTGAGGCAAGTACTTTGTTTTATGATTTTCCCCACTGTTTCTTATTTTTACACATTTTCATTGTCTGATCAAGAAGCCCTAACAATCCACTGTTTATAAATACTAGCTTAAAGCTAGTTGTAGTTAAAACTTATTTACTCATGTTCAGCCAATAAGATAAATGTGCAAATCATACGTGTAATTTCATACACTAGAAAATCAAAGTTAATATATCTCAAGGAAAAACACTAAACAAATTTATAACACAATTGCTGGGATATACTCATGTTAAACAGGAAGATGTAGACATGTATGAAGTTCAAAGAGTAAAGAAAGTTGTACTTGGATGAATAGTAAAGATATCTTAAAGTTAATCACAAAGGACACATAAAATGTGATTTACATTATTAAAGAGCATAGTGTACTATTTCTATAGCAAATATTTTCTTACATTGGTGTAGCTTTTGCAATTTAAAAAACATCAGGATTTGATAGAGTTTTCAACAGCTAATGATTTACAGGCTTTATTCCCAGAGGATTTAAAACATGGGGAATAAGATTTTCAATTCTGAATTTTGTTACAACTTCTCCATATTATCCTGAAGCAAATACCCACAGAGCTTAAGGAAAATCAAGCCACCTAGAGGAGTCAGATGTTTTGATTTTCCCAATACCTTACTTTCATATGTCACATTGGTCCATAAAAATTCCAATAAATAATTAAAGACTTGGAAAATCAGCATTTTTGTAAATGTTACTGTAAAATATGTTTTAAATGCTTATGTATAAAAACAGAGTAAAGTCAATTTCTTAATGTGCTTATCAATCAATTGGAAATATGAAAATAAAACCTGCCATTTTGGCCATAGTCCTAAAAGCCTTTGGACTTTAAATTATATGCCTTCACTATTTGCAGTGATCTAATGCTAAAGATATTTTATGGAATCACAGTACTCTATAAAATTTTGTGTTATCAGGACCTTCCTTAGCCCCACTGTCACTCTCACTTCCAAAATCCAGCTTAAATGCACTCTTTCAAGATATTCTAGTTTCTGATGTAAAAATGCCCTTCGGGTCATCAAAATTTAATACAATGTTTGGACATCTCGATAATAAGTCACCAGGTAACTTCTAAAACTGACCTATCACAAGAGACTATACTAGTGATCAAATATCTATCTCTAGTAAAAAAGCAAGATCTAATTAACAGATACAAAAGCTTATAATGAATCTTTTACATTTTAAGTGTGTGACTACTTGTTATAATTACCAGAGGAATTACATGAGAGTAAGTTCAAAAATCTCAGGCACCAGACACTTGAATGTTAATATCTCAGGTCAAAAGATCCCTTAGCATCCAGGATCTACCTGCTCATCAGATCTACCTGCCCGTTAAATCATAGTAAACCAGACAAAATCTGATAGGTAGTCAAGAAAAAAAAATACTGATTTATTCTGTGCTTATGTTTTAGGCATTTTATTTTATTTAAATTTATTTCAGGAAACAAAATGGATTTGAGATTAATATGGGTAAGGCATCCTATAGTACGTGTGATTTATTCATACTTACGGCCCAAGTTATGGTCAACTCTCTGTTGCTTCCACCCCCACCTCCTACATCAGAAGGAGCCACATTTGGTGCTGCAACAAACATAAACAAAACAACACAAGTAAGGCTAGGTCATTTTCTTCTGACATTAGAGTTGGTATACAAAACCTAAATCATGAATTCTTTCTTTCACTGGGAAAGAAAAGCCGCACACATCATCCACTCAATTATAATAACAATGTCTCACAGTAGCTATAATAATCTGTTTTACTGCCAAGATAAAAATTGATTCAGTGCCATGGGAAATGTGCCAGTTTCTTTCAACAAAGGGTAGTGAAGCAAATTTGCCTCCCCCATCTTTCTTTTTTTCCCTACTGTTTCCATTCAATTAATATAATTTTGAAAGAGTAGAGATTCTTTGTTGGAAAAATATTTTCATACCTCTTTCTTTTCAACCGGATAGCCATCTGATAGTTTACTGCTATGTTAGTTTTATTTCAATCTACAACTGTTAAAAATTGATGTGTGTGCATTATAACATTGGATCATATTTTTTAAAGATTTAGTTTTATGTATTTATGCATAGAAAAACTGGGGTGTAGGTCAGAGGTGTGTGTGTGTGTGTGTGTGTGTGTGTGAGAGAGAGAGAGAGAGAGAGAGAGAGAGAGAGAGAGGATTAAATAACACTGCTGATAGGAGCAGTAGGTGAGACAGGAGATGTCTGTTGAGCCCTATGTGGGTCAGCTCCCTGGCCAGGGATTGAACTCTTGTTGCAGTGGCTGGCAAGAGCTTGATAGCGCTGAAACTTTAACCCCTGTGCCACCAGGGAGGCCCAACACAGGAAACATTTTCTTTCCCAATTATCTAGAAATATTAGCAATTTACTAGTGCTTGTTATTTTGTCCTAATTCCTAAATCTTTTCTGTTACTTTTCCCCATCAATGCATCCAACTAACTATCCTCCACTCCTACCCCCTTATTTCATCCTTCACTTTTTCTAATGGAGAGAATCTATACAGCAGTTTGTACAAAAGAGTCATGCTATAATCCTGCTTTTCTCTTAATCCCCATCATAACCCTTACTATCACTGCACTGCAAAGAACTGACACATGACTAATTTTTGTACTTCACTTTCACAACCTGTGGGTGTAGCATATAAGGCTCCTTTCAGGTTAGACAAGAGCAGGTTGCTAGACAGCCCTGGGACAAGAGGTCTACATCCCAATGTATAACCAGTGGATGCCTGAGGGACAATGACTGATGTGCTTTGTACCCCAGGGACTGGTCAGTGGAAAGCCTTGTTAATAAGATTGGAGCCATGTTTGGGGATCATCGCGAGTATATAATCAGTGGACTCACCCTCCCTAAAGCCCAAAATCCAGTGTTCAGTTGACCCACCCTTCTCTGTCAATAAAAAAGCCAGGATCTTGAACAGCATCCTGCAGGCTACAGCCTGCTCCATGACGCCTGTTTCTTTTCTCTTTCACTGCAGTGTTGCTGATGCAACCACCCACAATCTGTTTCCCCTTCTTCATATAACTGAGTTCATTCTCAAAAGTCCATCATTCTCAGAGCAATAGACATTGTAAAGAAGAGATAAAATGTCAGTTCTTCCTTGAGTGTCCAAATCCTTTTCCAAAAGAAAGCAGTGACTTTCCTCCAGTGCTTAAAAAACAAGGTTATCTTTTTTCTGAATTGCGGACCCAAACAGACAATTGTGATTTTAAATACATACACTTCACATTTTTTCCTGTTAGTCATGGAAATTCTCTGAAATATAATATTGCATAGAGGCCAAAAAATTTCTTCATATCTGTAAAACTATATGATTTCCTTTTCTGATGAAAACTTAACATGAAGCTTGAGAGATTTTATTTCACTATTCAACAACTCTCACCACATGAATGTTAGAAATGAAATTGAGTGCACAGGGGTATTAAAAGATAATTTACTTGCAGCACTTTAGATAAAATATATAATGAAAGCTGGAACGTTAAAAAAAACCTCTTCAAAATCCTTTAAGCCCCGTAAATCATATTCTGAAGTTAAACTTCACATGTTGTAGAGAAATAAGAGCATGTTGTTTTACAGTCAGTGAATAAATCAAATTTTGTGTGTTTAGCACTAAGTACAAGCTCAGTGGTCACAGTTAAATAATTTCTAAAACAAATCTATAATAATTTATTAAGCTGCAATATTGCCTTCATCAGGACAAGTATCATTTGTCAAATCATTTCATTACAATCCTTTTCTTTATAATCGGTATTAATCTTTTAGAACAGAGCTAAAAATGGAATATGTTTATGTGAGAATGAACATATTTCTACTCCATGCTACTTATGCTAACCTTTTTAAAAAAACTTCAAATAAGTAATTCAAATGTGATTTGGTCTTCATAGATAGACATTGAGTTCATGGTGCTGAAAATAAGGCCAAAAAAATCACACAGGAACAAAGGTAACTAGCTTCATAGAGTGTTTGTATATCTTGCTTGGATTGATTATTGATTTAATTTCATCCATTTAGGTTTGAATGTTCAGTCGTACCCTTAAAAGCTAAGTAACATTTTTTTACAGGTAGAACTGAACCTAATCTACATATTTGACACGAATCTATGAAGAGACATGGCTAGATATTGTGTATTTACAGTCAGTCCTGCAGGAACATGAGGGCTTGACAGAATAGTGATTCCTTTCAGGGAAGTAAATCAGCCTGAGCACAGAAAACTTTTATTTATTTAACTTTAGGCTCCAGGGTATTCAACAGAGAACAAACAGAGCTTTCTTTTAACTATAAATCATTAGAAAGAATTTAAACAAATATTTAGGAAAACACTGAATTACTGAATGACTCATAAATAAAATTTAGAATTTTACTGTGAAGGTTGAAAATACTGATGTTCTCTTAACTAGGCCTTTTGCCATGATATCTAATAGTGGCTCCTTAATGATGATGTTTATAAAAGTACTTCTACATTTAATTCATAGATCTAAAAAATATTTAAAATTGAAATCAAATTAATGTCATGACTATTCTTACCAATGGAAGAAAACGAATGGTAACAATTTTCCTCTTAATTTGAATAATTAAATGATTTGCATGTAAGAATGTCTTTGGACTTTTGTGTTTTATTCAATGATGTACAAATGAATCTCAGTTTGTGAAAATCAGAGCAAATAGGAACAGAAGCCATTGATTCAAAATGTGCGGACTACTTAGTTTGGGATAATTATTACTTTAAATTGTATGAGTCATTTTTATAGACATAAAGTCGCCATGACTGTAAATTTTCACTTTAATTTACATCAGGATTTTACTGTGATTTAAAGCAAATTTTTTAGTAAGAGAGACAAAT
This sequence comes from Galemys pyrenaicus, assembly GCA_019455555.1. Lineage (NCBI taxonomy): Eukaryota > Metazoa > Chordata > Mammalia > Eulipotyphla > Talpidae > Galemys > Galemys pyrenaicus. The sequence continues at coordinate 881,431 of JAGFMF010011398.1, forward strand.
GATTATATAAACAATGCTTTAAGGCCTAGGAAAGCAAAAAAGATTGAAATCTTACATCTGCTTTTATTCTATATTAAAATATATATTCTTTCTGAAGAGCTGTTTAATAATCAAATGAACTGGTCAATTTTTTTTTTTAAGATTTATTTATTTGTGCATCTAAGAGCTGGGTGTAGGCCAGAGGTGCAGTGGTTGAGAGGATTACCCAGAGACATAGTGGAGAGCAGAAAAGGCAGATCTGCTGGAATCCACTGCTGAGGGGAATCAGCAGGGAGACAGGAGAGGTCTGCTGTGCTATGTGGGTCACCTCCCTGGCTGGGATGGAACTCCTGCTGCAGTGGCTGCAGATAGCTTCATAGTGGTGCAAGTTAACCTCTTATACCACCAGGGAGCCCCTGATTATTATTTAGATATTCAAAAGAGATTATTTCTTTGTAACTTTTATGATCTGCTTTGATGGTGAAACCAGCTGTTACCACGTGTAAAGAATATACCATGTTAAACTGGTGTTTTCTGCATATTAGGTAAAAAGCCTGTAGGGGTTGAAATATTGGTAGTTCACAGTATCAGTGCCCCAGGGTCTCATCAGGCCCAAATTGTAGATTTATTTGTTAATGGATGTGGGATCCCTGGCCCTCCTTATTCTTGGGGCTATTGTCTTAGAGCCCAGGTTCCTTGCTGTGTGTCAGCTATATGTAGGGTCACTCAGGCGACCTCTCACCAAGAGCAAAAGTCCTGGTAGGAGGAATACACTGGGAAACCAGTATCAGCTGAAAAAGGCAGGTAGATATGAGAACTGAGATAATATACCTTGACTAGCAGGAACAAAGGAGCCCCCAAGTGCCTGGTCACTCCACCCCAGCTCACATCCCCCATTACCATCACCCATGCATGTACACTCCTACGTACCTGCCCCACCTTTGTACTTGACGCTAATAAAGAGCAGACTGCCTTTGGAGGGCTCACATTACATCCTGTGTAGCCCCTTTAGGCTTCCCATTGCTCCACATGGACACGGAATGATCCTCATTTAGTGCTGCTTCCAACGCTGCTGCCCTCCCTCTCCCCCTCACCTCCCCCCACCTAGATGACAAATGGAGGACAAAAGGAAGCTTGCTTTCAGACAAGAAATTTAAATACATGGGCAGTGTAAGTTTTTTTAACTGCTTAATGAAAGGGTAATCTAAAAATAAGTCACCTCTGGAAGATGTTTGGATAAGTTGGAAAAAATGCTATAAACTGAAGTAAGCACAATGCACCATCAAATTATTATGAAGACCCAAATCAATTAGGATCACTTGTTGAGACTGAAAATTAAAATTTCTAGTTTATCCCTCTCAGTGTATTAAATGAAAAAGTACTTAATGCAGATGATAATCTTGTTTTCAAGCGAAAACAAATTATGTTTGGTAGTGGAGTCTTCTAAATCATTATATGCAAATATCACTCTTGCTTTGATACCCATCATTTCTCTTGTCAACATCCTGTACTAACTGCCAAATGTCAGTTAACTGTCTTACCCCTCTTCTCCATCCTTTACAAAATTACAAGTAATATTAAGCATCAATTATGGATATTGTACTGTGTTAATCACTAAAGATAACAATATAATCAAATTCAAGTCCTGAAAATACTTTCTTTTTTAAAAAAAAAAAAATCATTTAATATTGGTGCAGCAGACCTCTCCTGTCTCTCCACTGCTCCCCTCAGCAGTGGATTTCAATAGATCCATCTGTTCTGCTCCCCACTCAGTCTCTGAGGAATACTCTCACCCCCTGGACCTCTGGCCTATACCCCAGTCTTTCTACACACACAAACACACACACACTTTTAAAAAAATGAAGCTAACTAACCAGCCCAAGTTACACCTTTCCACATATAGAGACTGCAACTTTAATTCAGATCCACTGATGGCGAATAGCAAAAATCTATACTACAATTCTTTTGAAAAATATTTACTATTTTCTGACTAAAAACAGCAATTAACTTGACCAAAGTTCCTTGCTAGCTACAAAATATTTTCCCCTTCAACTTTACGAGAAATATTGAAAAAATAACAAAGTGAAAAGGTAAAATAGCTTCATTAAACAAGAAATCAAAGATTTATACATAGTATGAAAATAATGATTCTGATATTATAAGTTCCTCTATTTCTTCCTATATTAAATTGATCTGGCATATAAATGTCAAAACAAACATGAATGCACCATTTTAGGATATCAGCTCACCAATTGCACCTGCACAGCTATTAGCTATGGGAGGTGGGTATTACAATGACACATTAGTTTAAAGGATGTTTTTGTTATCTCTTTCTTACAGTCAAAACCAAATGGGTTACAGTGAATTACAAACACATCTTCTAATTCTTCATTTGGGATCATCGATGTTATAATGCACTTGCCTGAATCCAAAGAATATACCCAAATATGCACTGAGATCTTAACATTAAGCCCTTGGACAGATAAGGGCATGTGCTACGTTCGATAACATAGTGCCTTTCAAGCAGCATAATGGGGCATAGCAGAGCCCTCTCCATCAACAAGGATCGGCCTTTATCCCATGTAACGAATGCTGGCATCTCTTAGTTTTCATAATGACATATGTCAAGACAAACACTCATGTTCTTTGTTAGAAAATATTTTTATATTTTTTCTGTAAGGGTGAAAAATGTAAATGTCCTATTTTATATATATTAAGTTTTTTTAAAAGTCTGAAAGGAAAAGCAACAAAAAAAACCTTTTTTGACTTTTATTACATAGGATATATAAATGTTTTTATGATGTTAGAAATTACATGAAATTATGTGATCTATGATGTTTATAAAAGTAGAAACAGACTGCAAAATGAGACGCTCAATTAGAGAGTAGATAATATTTTCGTAAGCACACTGAGGTTTAAAATGAGCCTCAACAGCATAATAAATACATTTTATTCATCAAAAACACACAGCAGACAATGCTACTTCCCTTATATTTTTTTATTAAAATATTTTAAAATTTACATATACTTGCCATTAATTGTAATCCCCATGTATTCCCCATCACCATCTCACCAGTGCACCATCAC
>JAGFMF010011398.1:884588-926294 GCA_019455555.1 Galemys pyrenaicus
CATCTTCCCTCAACCCTCCCCCTCCCCTCCCCACCAGGTGTCCCCAGTCTGTCCTTGTCTCCTCATTTTTGGTTTCTGTGTCTTTATTGCTGTTAAAAATGAGATATATAATTTCTATTTATCTATGAGAAAACTGAGGCTCACAGAAGTTATTGTAAATAAAATTTTAAATAATGGCAACAGGATCCCACTTATCCTGTAGAGGCCACACACTGACTCCCAGAAACTCATCTAGGATCAAAGCTTTTAGAATTAGAAATCGCTGAAATTTGTACACCTGCAATTCACACTATGTTATAAACCAATATTAGCTCAGTTAAAAAGAAAATAGAAAATAGGGCCTCCCTGCAAGGGGTTGAGTGTGGCACTGTGGGGCTTCTGCAGCCACGGGAGTGCAAGTTCTATCCCTGGCCAGGGAGGGGACCCACATGGTGCAGCAGGCCTCTCCTGCCTCCTCGCTTTTCCCCTCAGCAGTGGATTTCAGTTAGTTTGCCTGTTCTGCTTCCCACTCTGTCTCCGGTGAATTCACTCACCTACTCCACGCCCCCCACGATCTGGCCTGTACACCAGCTCTTGTGTGCATAAATAAATAAAATCTTTTTTAAAAAAGAAAGGAAATAAAAAGCTTCACATTAGTTGAGCACAATTTTAATTCTTCCATCTGTAAAACTACAGATAGTAACAATTTCATGAACTTAGTAAGGCAATTAAGTGGAACAGTGTAAATAGGGAATTTCATACTGTTGTCTGAAAACTTATACCATGTAAACAATGGTGCCATAAAATTGATTGCTAATACATCCTAAAATATTTTCTGATTAAAGATTAGTGAAGCTGTTAGAGCTTATGGATTTAATTTATCACAATTAAAAGGAATGACTCATCCAGTTATCTGAGTATAAGGTACATCTTGCACTGCCAATAGACTAATATCACTTCGCAAGTTTGTTTGATTCTAAAAGATTTTTTTAATTAATTAAAATTTATTTAAATCATGATTAAAATTATGCATACATAATTTAAACACTTTTTAAACTTATAATGGTTAAAAGCATATTAAATCATCAATATTTTAATGTAGAGTAACATTTTATGAGTGCTGATAACAGGTCTTGGTCATATTACTGTATAAACCATTTTTGCATTTCTTTTAATTTCCAGATTCCACTTCTTCAAAGTAGAACTGAAACTTGGGTACTTGCCAAACAAACCAAATGCAGTCTTTGAAAATTATTTGTTTCTCTTGATCTTTTAAAACCTTTATTTTTAATACTGATAACAATAGCATTTTATTTTTTAATAGAAAAATACCAGATGGTTCCTCCCCTAGGAGGAATATAAGGGAACCAAATAAGGATCAAGGAAAGGAATAAGAATAACAAAAATAATAATAACAATAAAGACACAAAAACCAAAAATGAAAAGACAAGGACAAATTGGGGACACTTGGTGGGGAGGGAAGAGGGGGAGGGTTGAGGGCAGATGGGAGCACGGGGGACTGAGGTGATGGTGCACTGGTGATATGGTGATGGGGAATATATGGGGATTACAATTGATGTCAAATATATATAAATGATTCTAAAAGATTTTAAAGAAAGCTATTTTCTAAGTACATTAGAGAGGAAATTAATTCTTCAACAAAACACCACTTCAGCAAACATAATATAAGAAGTAAAGAAAATGACACTAAAAAGATCATTGTGATACAAAAACACCCTCCAATTACACACAAAATACTGGTAACAAGCACAAAAAAAGGTATCCTTATTTCCTAGCTATGGTTTTTACGCACGTGCGCATGCACACACACACACAGACACACACATAATATGGCTTTTATAGATCTATATCTATCTATCACTCTATCTAAGTATATCACATAAAAACCTCTATTACAAACATTAGGATATAATGATAAAAATTCTTTATAATGATACAAGCTATGTGAATCTGTAGTCTATAGAACTTTAACTTATATATTTCCATGTCCTACTGAGGTTTCTGTAAAGGAGAGAAAAAGGAGCAATTTTGCAGGCGAATAAACCGAAACAGCAAAAAATAGTATTTAAGTCATACCTAGTTCCATGGTTAAAATTGAAAATCTAAGATTCTACTAAAACACTGATAAAGTTTGATATAAATGAAAGAATTTTGAGAGTCCTGCTTGAAAAGGCACCCCAATTGTAGAAAGCTCAGTGTATAAGAGGTTTCAGACAAAATTGCACTTGAATCATGAACTTTGCATGAAATTATATAAACTCAAGTAAACATTCAGTGTCTCTGAGTCTACTGCCCCTTAATGAACACTGGATAGTAATAACTACCTCAAAACATTATGAAAATGACAAAATGTATATAAAAATACACAGCCCAGATCAGTATTTTAGTGTTTGTTTTTTTCTTTTGCTACAGAATCATCATTTCTACCTGGTAAATTGATGAAATTATATAAAACTCTAAGAAATAGTTTATTACCACTCTTGTGAATAACACAGACTTAAGAACTAAATACATTAGAATTCATATTCTATTTAGAAGTTATGCAAAGGAATTGAGGTAGTCATACATGTGAATAAGTAATAGCATAATTTTATTTTTTTAAGATTTATTTTTTATTTATGTATGTATATAAGAAATGTAGTGTAAGCCAGAGGTGTGGGGGGTGATTCACCAGAGACAGAGTGGGGAGCAGAACAGGCAGTACTATTGAAATACACTACTGAGGGGAGCAGCAGGGGAGACAGGAGAGGTCTGCTGCACCATGTGGGTCAGCAATCTGGCCTGAATCAAACTCAGGCTGCAAGGGCTGGCGATAGCTTGATAGCACTGAGATTTTAACCCCTGCCCCACCAGGAAGGCCCCAACAGCATAGTTTTAATGGCAGTCTGTCATTTATTTAAAATAATTTCCCCAAATAAAGCATAGAATTTGGCAAGATATAGTAAAAAATAAATTAACTCAAAATCTTTTCTTAGACATGAAATAATTCCAAAAGGAGTTATTATAAAAATCAGTACAATATTTTTGCCTAGTAAAGCAAGGAGAAAGGAAAACAGAGTGGGATACTTCTTGTATGAGAGATTTTTTAAATGGAGTTGTTATGTACCGTAAAATTGTGAACCTGAACTGGATTATCAGCTAAAGGGAAGCTGTGATTAAAGAGCATATTTAGAGTAACACCTAATATTAAAAGAACACATTATTATTCATCATAAGGGCTGTGATTTCCCAATCAGCATATGTCTAAGAAAGCCTCACCTTATTTCTTTATTCTCTATTCTTGCTCACCTTACCCTCCCTGCCAGCCCTCCTCCATGTGACTGTTCAGTTATAAGTATCTTTGAAAGATTGTAACTCTGTAACTCTTCTAAATCACAGAACCTGCATTATCAAGAATCTGTCTTATTAATATTCAAAACTGATGTAAAAGTTTAAATTCAAGAAAAAGAAAAAAAGCCACCAAAACTAGAAAGTAAAAATGTCAAATTTGTAGATAATATCACACACACAAACACACAACCTTGATGAGTCCACCAAAAGACTATTAAAACAATTAACAAATTCAGAAAAAAATATGATCTGAAATCTTTTATATTTCTATACACTAATAATGAACTATCAGAAAGAAAAATTAAGAAAACAATATCACCTGCAAGTACATCAAAGTGATAAAATACCAAGAATAAATTAAAGCATGCAGAAAAACCTTATAATGAGTACTATAAGATAATGAATAAATAAATTAAGGAAAACATGAATAAATGGAAAGATATTTCATTCTCGTGCATTAGAAGAATCAATATTGTTAAAAGTTCATATTTTCCAAAGTAGTCTACATATTTGATGCAATCCCTAATAATATTCCAATGTGATTCTTCACAAAAATAGACCAAGCAATCCTAAAATTTGTGCAGAACCACAAAGTATCCAAAAATAGCCAAAGCAGTCTTGGAAAAAATAACCAAAGCAGTCTTGGGGGGGAAAAAAAACCACTAGAAGCATCATACTCCCTGTTTTCAAACTATGTTACATAGCTACAGTCGTCAAAAGACTATAGAATTGGCATAAAAGATACATTGATCAATGACACAAAATAGATAACTGAGATAAACCCAAGAACATCTGGTCAATTAAATCACGATAGAAGACTCAAGAAATCACAATGTGAAAACAATAGTCATTTCACTAAATGGTGGAGAAGACTGGACATAAACAAGCAAAAGTATGAAACCCAATCACCCTGTTATATCATAAACAAAAAATAAATCAAAATGCATTAACAGTTGAAACAATAAAAACCCTAACGACAAATGAGTGGGTTAAGAAGATATGGTATATACATAGAATGGAATACAACTCAGTTATAAAAAAAAGATGAAATCTTGTCATTTTGAAATATATGGCAGGAACTGGAGGTAATTCATCTGAGTGAAATAAATCAGAAAGAGAAATACTTATGATTATATACCATAAGATTTCATTTATATCTGGAATCTAAAGAAATAAAACAAAGCAATAGAAAAAACTAAACCAAAACAAACCTAGAAAACTGACAGTAGAATTGAGTCTACCTGGAGGGGCTAAAGGATAGGAGGAGCCCATGGACTATGACAGAAGACTTTTAGTACTTTGGTATTATGTGTGGTATGGTTATATGCATCTGAAGACATGTAAACTTATATCCCTATATCACATACAATATGGTGAACCAATGTTGCATCAGTAAAAATTAATGGAATTTAAAAAAAATGAAACTAAACCATCACCATATACAAAAATTAACTCAAAATGAATTAAAGACTTGAATGTAAGTCCGGAAACCTTAACATACATAGAAGAAAACACTGGCCATATGCTCCTTGACATCAGCCTTAGAGATGTGTTTGGTGACTCAATTCCAAAGGGAAGAGAAACAAAAGCAAATGTAAATAAGATTACATAAAAATTAAAAGCTTGGGCACAGAAAAGAAACATGCAGCAAAACAAAAAGACATCCTATGGAATGGGAGAAAGTATTTGCATATGATGTATCTGACAAGGCATTAATTTCCAGAATATACAAATAACTCATAAAATTCAACAATAAAAAATCTGTTTAAAAAATGCTCATGGGCCCTCCCTGGTGGTGCAGCACGTTAAGCAACGCACTATGAGGCAAACCGCAGCCACTGCAACACGAGTTCGATCCCTGCCGCCAGCCAGGAAGGGAACCCACATGGCGCAGCAGACCCCTCCTGCCTCGCCCGCTGCCCCTTTCAGCAGTGTGTTTCGGTCAGTTTGCCTGTTCTGCTCCCCACTCTGTCTGATTAATCCTCTCACCTCCCACAACTCTGGCCTGTACCCAGAATTCTATGCATAAATACATAAAATGTATGCATAAATAAATAAAAGCTCTTGTATGCATAAATAAAAACATTAAAAAAATGCTCATGAGATCTTAATAGACATTTCTCCAGAGAAGAAATGCAGATGGCCAACAAGCGCCACCAGGGAGGGCCCATGAGCATTTTTTAAACAGATTTTTTATTGTTGAATTTTATTTGTATATTCTGGAAATCATCCTTTTATTATCAGAGAAATGCAAATTCAAACAAGATATTAGTTGACACCTGTTGAAAATAGGTATTAGCCCAAAGACAAGAGACAAAAAATATCGGGGAGTATGTGGAGACAAGGGACCCCTTATATATTGTTGGTGAGAATGTAAATTTGTTTAATAATTTTGAACAGTCCTCAAAATATTAAAAATAGAAATTCAATATTGTCCATGTATTTTCCTCCCAAATACAAACATGGTAATTTGATGACATACATGTACCTCTATGTCCACTGCAATAGTACTAATAGCCAATAACTGGAAACAACTAAGAGCCATTGATTGATGAATGGATAAAAATGTTGTGGTATATATACATAATTGAATACTACTCAGCTATGAAAAAGATATTGTGCTCAGTGAAATAAGCCAGATAGCAAAAGACAAAACACTGTATAGTTTCACTTATACAACATACAGAGAGGAAACAAAGAAACAGATGGACTAAATAAAACAAAAATAAACTTTTAACTATAAGGCCATTTACTAGAGAAGGAGTGGATAAATTGGGAAAATAATGGATGATGGTAAAGTAAAGAATATATTTGAACTTAATGTAGTATATATACATATTTATTATAATGATTCACAGCAGGAGCATATATAATGTTATAATGCAATATTATTTCAATTAAAAATACACAACACACACACACAAATGCCAGAAGATCTGAAAGGATATTTTGGCAAAGAAGACATACAGGGTACAATGAGACAGCTCCTCAAATATATTAGAATGGCTATTACCAAAAGACAAAAAAATAACAAGTGTTGGCAAAGATGTACAGAAAAAGGATCCCTTGTCTACTATTGGTGGGAATGCAAATTGGTGCATACTGCACAGTGGAAATAATACGGCAGATCCTCAAAAATTGAAAATGCAAGTACAATTGATCCAGCAATTCCACCTCTAGTTATACAAGGAAAATATAAACACAAACTTGAAGAGATACCAGCAACCCATGTACATTACCCTTTCTATTCATAATATGGAAACACTGATATGTGTATCAGTGGGTGAGTCACTACACATCTGCCATTTTCTTTGTCCACTCATCCATTTATATTGCTATGTACACAATTGTATATGGGCAATTCAGCCATAAAAATAATGAAATCTTGCCATTTGAGACAACATAAATGAACTTGGAAGGCATTATGCTTTTGAAATAAATCAAGAGAAAGATAAATACTGTAACTTTCACTTATGTGTGAAATCTAAAAGGAAACAAACAATAAACCAAGCTCATAAAGACAGAGAACATGTTAGCAGTTGCCAGAGATAGGTGGGTGGGGTGGAGGGGTGGAAAAAAATGGGTGAAGGACTTCAAAAGATATAACCCACCAGTTAAAATATAAGTAAGTCCCAGAGATGTCATGTACAACATGGGGATGACAGCTAATAATACTCTACTGTATATTTGAAAGTTACTAAGACAGTAGATTTATTTTTATGCCGAAACCACCACTAATTTTTATATAATGTTGGCTGTCTCCTCTCAATTGTAATCCCTGTAAAATTCCCACTGCCAAATGACCTGTGAACCATCACCATAGTCACTCATGCTCTTCCTCTACTGTTTTGTACCCTCGCTCTCCCCCACCCCCACCATATGTCTTGGATGCATAGCTAGCCTAATAGTTTTGTCCTTTTTTTTCTGACCTCTTGTTTGGTTCCCCTATATTCCTCCTAGAAGTGAAACTATTCATTATTTCTTTTCTTTCTTCTTCTGACTTAATTAACTGAGCATAATTGCCTCTAGCTCCATCCATGTTGCTGCAAATGGCATGAATTTGTCTTTTCTCATTCCTGAATAGTATTCCATTGTGTGTATGGACTACATCTTCTTGATCCAGTCATCTGTTTTGGGACATTTGCATTGTTTCCATATATTACCTATTGTAAATAGTGCTGCAATAAGCATAGGAGTGCAGGTTTCCTTTAGAATTAATGTTTTTGTGTTCTTTGGGTAGATTTCTAGGATCAGAATTACTAGGTTATATGCCAAATCCTTTTTAATCATTTGAGGGTCCTCTACACAGTTTTCTATAGTGGTTGAACCAGTTTGCATTCCCACCAGTAATGTAAGAGGGTTCCTTTTTCTCCACATCCTCACCAATGTTTATTGTTGCCAGTTATTTTAATACAGGCATTCTTACTGAGGTGAGGTGGTATCTCATTGTGGTTTTGATTTGCATTTCCCTGATTATAAGTGATTTCGAACATTTTTTTTCAAATGCTTGTTGGTCATCTGCATTTCCTCTTTCAATAATTGTCTTTTTAGCTCTTCTGCCCATCTTTTGACTGGGTTGTTTATTTTGTTTTTGTTGCATCAGTTCTTTGTGGATCTTTGATATAAGTCCTTTATCAGTTGTATGGGGTGCAAATATTTTCTCCTAATCTGTAGGGTGTCATTCGTTTTGGTTGCTATCTCTTTTGCTGTACAGATCTTAGTTTAATGTATCCCAGCTGTTCATCTTTTCCTTCAATTTATTTGCTGGGGGGGATCTTTAAAGATGTCTCTGAGATGTATGTCATGGAGTGATGTGCCTACATTTCTTTCAATATATTTTATGGTTTTAGCTTTTACATTCAGGTCTTTTATCCATTGAGTTGTTTTTAGTTTTTTATGTAGTGGTCCAGTGTTACCAGCACCATTTATTGAATATGTCCTTGTCTAGTGTGTATTCTTTGCTCCTTTGTCATAGATTAGTTGTCCATATATATGTGGCTTTATGTCTGCATTTTCAATTAGATTCCATTGGTTTCTATGTCTGTTTTTGTTCCAGTACCGTGCTGTTTTAATTATTATGACCTTGTAGTATAGTTTGAAGTTTGGGAGTGTAATACCTCTATTCTTCCTTTTTTTAGTCAGGAGAGCTTTGGCTATTTGAATTTGTGCATGCGTGTGTGTGTGTGTGTGTGTTTCCATATGAATTTCACCCATATTTGTTCTATTTCTTTAAAGAATGCCATTCAAGTTTTTATTAAAGTTGCATTGAATCTGTATATTACTTTTGGTAAGATGGCCATTTTGATGATGTTAATTCTTTTGATCCATGAGCAATGACTGTCATTCTATTTCTTTGTGTCATCTACTATTTCTTTTTTTTTTTAAAGATTTATTTATTTATGCATACAAGAACTGGGGTACAGGCCAGAGATGTGGGAGGTGAGAGGATTCACCAGAGAGAGTGGGGAGCAGAACAGGCAGATCAACCAAAGTACACTGCTGAGGGGAGCAGCGGGCACAGCAGGAGAGGTCTGCCGCACCATGTGGGTCCCCTCCCTGGCCGGCAGCAGGGATCGAACTCGTGCTGCAGTGGCTGCGGTTTGCTTCATAGTGCATTGCTTAACCCACTGCGCCACCAGGGAGACCCTCATCTACTATTTCTTTAATCAGTGTTTGTAATTTTCTTTGTAGGTTTTTCACCTCCTCTGTGAGGTTTATCCCCAGGTATGTATGTATTTATTTATTTGCTTGTTTGTTTGTTTAGCATAACTGTGAATGGGATGGTTTTCTTGATTTCCTTCTTCAGATAATTTTGCATATAGAAGGCTATGGATTTGTGTGTGTGTTGATTTTGTAACCTGCTACCTTGCTAAACCACTTTTTTGTTTTAATTAGTTTTTCTGTGGAGTTTTTAGGGTTCTCTTTACATATTATCATATCATCTGCAAATAGTGATAGTTCTACTTCTTTCCCTATTGGCACTCCTTGTATGTCATTCTCTTGCTAGGAGTTCTAATATTACATTGACAAGCAGTGATAAGAGTGGTCATCCTTGTCATGTTCCAGATCTTAAAGGGAAGGCTTTCAGTTTTTCACCATTAAGAGTGATATTGGTTGTAGCCTTGTCATATTAAGTTATTTTTTGTGGTATATTCCTTCTATTCCAAGAATTTCAAAGGCCTTCATCATAAATGGATACAGAACTTTATCAAATATTTCCTTGGCATCTATTGATATGATTATATGGTTTACACTTTTATTTTTGTTGACAGAGTGAATGACATTAGTTGGTTTTTGTATGTTGAACCACTTGTGTCCTTGATATAAATCCCACTTGGTCATGATGTATTATCCTCTTGATACATTGTTGGATTCAATTTGCTAGGATTTTTTGCATCTGTGTTCATTAGGGAGATTGGTCTCTGGTTATATTTTTTGTCTTGTCTTTGTTTGGTTTCGGTGGTAATGTGATGTTGGTTTTTAAAATGTACTTGGTAGTATCCCTTTTTTCTCAGTGTGTTGGAAGAGATTTTGTAGGATAGGCGCTAGTTTCTCTTTGAATGTTTGGTAGAACAACTCATTTGTCAAACCATCTGGATCTGGGCTTCTGTTTCGAGGGAAGTTTTTGATTATTTTTCAATTTTGCTACTTTTAATAGGCCTATTTATGTTTTCTATCTCTTCTTTATTCAAATTTGGATAATTATATAATTCTAAGAATTTGTCCATCTCATCTAGATTGTTGAACTTGTTTGCATATAAGTGTTTATAGTAATCTCTGATTGTTACTTGGATTTCTGCTGTGTCTGGTATAATTTTTCCTCCTTCATTTATGAAATTATTTGAGTTTTCTCTTTTTCTTTGTGCATCTGGTTAGAAGTTTGTCTATTTTGTTTTTTTTTTTTTTGTTTTTTTTTCAAAGAACCAGCTATTGGTTTCATTGATCTTTTCTACTGTCTTTATAATTTCTATTTATTTCTGATTGAATTTTTACTATTTCCTTTCTTCTAATGGTTTTGTATCTTTTTGTTGTTCTTTTCTAGTTCTTCAAGACTTGAGATTAGGTTGTTTTCCGGATTCATTTTTTGTTTCTTGATATGGGCCTATATTGCTATAGACTTCCTTCTTATTACTGCTTTTGCTGTGTCCCCTATATTCTGGAAAGTTGTGTCCTCTTTGTTATTTGTTGCAATGAATTTCTTAATGGCTTCTTTAATTTCCTCTCTGATCCAGTGGTCTTTCAGTAGCATGTTCTTCAGTGTCTATGTAATGGTGGGGAGGGGAGTGTTCTTTGCTTTCTTTTCATAGTTGATTTCTAGTTTGATGCCCTTATGTAAGAGAAGATAGTTGGCATGATTTCATTTTCCATGCATTTGTTATTTTTCTTGTGTCCCAGTACATGGACTATGCTGGAAAATGATCCACGTGCACTTGAAAAGTGCATATTCAGCATTTCTTGGGTGCAGTGTCCTACACATGTCTGTTAGGCCCATGTGTTCTAAGTCTTTGTTTAGGGCTATTGTGTCTTTAATTTTTGTCTCATTTATCTGTCTATAGGTGAGAGTGGGGTGCTTCAGCCTCCTGTCACATATGTATTTTCTCCAATGTCTTTTTCAGTTTAGAAAGTAATTATCTAATATATTTTAGCTCCTTTGTTGGGTGCATAGATATTGATTAGTAGTATAACTTCCTGATCTACTGTCCCCTTGATCATTATGTAGTGATCATCATGTCTCTTGTTATCTTTTATAGTTTGAAATCTATTTTACCTGGTATAAGTATGGCTGCCTCTGCCTTCTTTTGGGGGTCAATTGCTTGTAGAATTGTTTTCCAACCTTTTGATTGTAATGCACATTGATCTTTGGCTCTTAAGTGTGTCTCCTGGACACAGCAGAATGTTGATTCTGTTTTCTGTTTCAACCTTCTACTCTGAGTCTTGTTTTCTTTTTTGGTGAGTTTAGTCCACTTACATTTAAGGTGATTATTGATACATGGGTCTCTATCATTGTTATTTTGTTTATCATTTTGTGTTTCTATTCATTATCTTGTTCCGTTCTTCTACTTATTTATTCTATTGGTTTAGATTTTGAGGCTTCTTTTAATATTTATTTGAGTGGAGATTTGGTAGTAGTGAGTTTCTGAAGATTTTGTGTGTGTGAAAAGTTTCTTATTTTTCCCTCATATAGGAAGGTGAGTTTTGCAAGATTAAGTATTCTTGGCTAGAATTTTATATCTTAGAGATTTTTTTAGTATGTAGTTTCATTCTTTTGTTGCATGTAGTGTTTCGTCAGAGAAGCCTGATGTCAACCTAATTGGTTTTCTTTATAAGTTATCTATTTCTTTCCCTTCATCAACTTCATTATTTTTTCTTTGTCTTGGACTTTTGGAAGCTTCACTATTATGTATCTTGCTGTAGTTCTTTTGTTATGGTAATCTGGTGTTCTAGCTTCCTATATGTCTATTTTCATTTCCTTCTTTATGTTTGGAAAGGTCTCTTTTATTATTTCCTTGAGTGGATTCTTGGTTCTTTTGTCTCTCTCTTCACCTTCTGGGATTCCTCTGACTCTTATATTTCCCTTCCTTATTGTAGGGTAAATGGAAAAGTATTAGGCTTTTCTGCTCTCCCTCCACTGGTGTAATGATGGACACTTGTAGTTCTGCACGCATGCCTAAGTGGCATGTGCAAGTGGGTGCACCTGGGTTTAGACACAGGCGTATAAGGGTGGCGTCACGAGGACACCAGTGGAACATTATGCCAGCAGAACAAGCAGAACAAGAGAAGCAGCAGTAGAAGCAGAGGTGAGAGGCTAGAGAGCCCAGAGTGTGAAGATGTGCCAGGGGCCAGGAGGCTAGCAGGCACCCCTGCCTGCAGTGTATCTGGTCACCTTTGATGTAATGGTACAATAAAAGACTAAAAAAGCAAACCCAGCACAGCTGCACTGATACCACCTGGCCCTGTATGTGAAGATGCACATGTAGGGTTCATGGACTCCTCCTTTACCCGACTGCTTGGAATCATGGAGAACTTGCTCTGTGCCCCTTGCTGGCACTACTCTTATGGAGTTGGGTATGTTTCAAAGTGTTTCTTCATTGTTTCCTCTGTTCATCTCTCCTCTTTTGGTTCTTTTTATATCTGTTTCTTTTAGAGTACTGATCCATTCTTCCATTTCATCGATTCTGTTTTTGTTGCTTTTTGCAGAAAGAATTCTTTAGCTCATCTTTGATCTTTTAACATCCTGCATTTCCTTTATTTTCTTTTATGAAGACTCATTTTCATTCTTCAGTTCACTGATTATAATTCTCATATCATTCTTTTTGTTTTCTCCCTCTGTAAAAATTTTAGTATGGTGAGTCTTAATTCTTTTTCTGTCAGGAAGAGAAATTCTTCCATGTCAGCACTGTTGAATTCTGTGGGCTGATATTTTCTGGGGGTATGTTGTTCCTCAGAGGGCTTGCTTGGCTGTTTGTATTTTTGTTTATCCCTGTTATTTGCTTTCAGCTTTGCTCTATGTGCAGGGCCACTGTACCACTGGTGCTGACAAGTATGACTTCGAGGTGCTCCTACTGGGATATCAGGGACTGGTGAGTCTGGCACAAAGCCCTGGAGGTTGCCAAGTCTCTGTGTGCTGCTGGTCTCCCCCTACATGTGCATCTTCACATACAGGACCAGGTGGTGTCAGTGCAGCTGCGCTAGGTTTGCTCAGTCTCTGATGCTGTGTATGGGCTAATGGGTACTCTCCCATGTGGTCGCTGCTCACCATGGGGCTTCTGGGTCCATCCTCTACCTGCCTGGTTTTACTCACAGAGCCAAATGGGGTCAGTATGGGTGTGCCAGGGTTGTCATCCACTCTGTTGCTACGGGTGGGCCGAAGGGCACTCTACTGTGTAATCACTTGCTCACCTCATGAACAGCAAATTTTAAGAGATCTCATTAGAGAGCCTTCCTGATGACCCAGGGGTGAAGCAGCTATCACTGCTATGGCCAGATCTCGACCCCCATCTCAACCCAGATCAGACATCTCCTGTCTCACCTATTGGTCCCCTCAGCAGTAGATTTCAGTAGATCTGCCTGTTCTGCTCCCACTCTGTCTCTGGGGACTCCTCCCATCCCCTGCACCTCTGGTCTACTACCCGGTTCTTCTACATAAAAACAAATAAAATGTTTTACTAAAAAATGAGAGATCTTACAAAGGAGACAAATTTGGCAACTATGTAAGGTGATGAGTGTTAAGTATACTTTTAGGCTACTCATTTTGCAATGTATACAAATATGACCTTATTATTCATTGTACCTGCGCTAAACAATGAAACTAATACAATGTTACGTGTCAATTACCTGTCAATAAAAGGTTTATATTCTAATTACTGTGGAAACTGGGTTGAGTCTAATAGACTCTGTCTTGTCTCTAACTGCCATGCTGAGGCTTCTGGATGAATTAACCAGGTAGCCTGACTCAGCAATTGGTTGCTGAATGAAACAACTGAACCTATATTGCAGCCTTCTGTCTGAAGGTGTCAACAATCATACATAGACAAATGAACTTAAAAACCAACCCAAAATGTTTCAAAATAGCCTAAGCTCACAGAGCTTCCCTGCTTGATCCTTTAAAAGCACACTATACCTTGACCCAGGTGAACATACCTGGACTGTCTCCTGATTGTGGACCTGGATCATGATCCCTATTCCCCCTGAAACACTTTTTCATATTACAGCCTGGTTAATTCCCAGTCATTAATATTACTATCATTTAAATAGTCTCTAGTAGAATAAATATGCTGTCATTCCTCGTCCCCTATATTAATTAAGGAAAAGTATTCATAAACGTTTGGGTTATTCTGTGTTGATTTTTGTTTGATTTGGTTATATAAGAAACACATGGACTTTACTATCACAAAATCTGCAGCTGTGTGACAATCCTGCACAGGGACACCAGCACCGACTTTGCCAGGAAGGTTCACAAAAATCACCCGTGTTGTGAAGCCAGCTGTTTCCATGGGTGGGTCACTTTTGCTCTTAGTTGCCACGAGGAACAGCTTTGTTGACAGGCACATTCTATTTTTTTTTAAAGATTTTTTTTTTTATGTATGCATATAAGAACTGGGGTGTAGGCCAGAAGTGAGGGGGTGAGAGGATTCACTAGAGACAGAGTTTGGGGCAGAACAGGCAGAATGACTGAAACACACTGCTGAGGGGAGCAGCAAGCCAGACAGGAGAAATCTGCTGTATGATGTGGGTCAGCTCCCTGGCTGGGGATCTAACTCAAGCCTCAGTGGCTCGCAATTGCTTGACAGTGCTGAGACTTTAACCTCTGCGTCAACAGGGAGGCCCAACAGGCACATTCTTGATATTGAAGCCCACACTGTCCCCAGGTAGAGCTTTACGCAAAGCTTCATGTTGCATTTGAACAGACTTGACTGTAGCACTGACTGGAGCCAAGGTCCCCACCATGCCAGGTTTGCCCACAGGGGGATGGGTTGAAGGGGAAGACACAAGGCTGGTCAGTTGGATGAGTTGGCAGCAAGGTTTAACCTAGATCTTAAAGTGGCAGTTTCCACTGGTGCTGCCATCTTTATGAGTAACTCTCCAGCTTTTGAATAAGGCTTATTAGCACTGGGCTCCAGCGTGCTGTCACCATTCCAACCAGAAATTGGCACAAACACTACTATGTCAGGTTTGTAGCGACTTTTTCTGAGTGTAGGTAGTAACTTCCTTAATGATTTCTTTATATACCTTCTGGCTATGAAGGGGGCTCTGTGGAACCCATTGTGTTAACACATAGTTGTTTCACACCCAGGGTGTAAGCCAGAAGGGTTTGCTCACAGATCTGCCCTTTCTTGGAGATAATGATTTCAAACTCACTAACCCCAGCGGCAACACCGGGACAGCACATCTGGCCTCAGATGTGCCTGTAGTCATGCTTTTGATAGATTCTGTGTCCTGGGGCACGAATGTTGAAGTTCCACAGGGACATATTGAAGATGATAACACACTTACATTCAGCTTGCAGTTTATCCAAGACTTAGGCATATCTCTCAGCAGCCTCCTTCTCAGATTTGTTGATGGTTCGTTTGTTGACGGCACCACATCTGGAAACCAGATGGCCAGCAGTGGTGGACTTGGCCTAACTGACATGTCCATCAATGACAATGTTATATGAGTTTTTTCCTTTCCCAATTTTGGCTTAATTTAGCTATGGTTTTCTTTCCTTTATTATAATTTTTTTAATGCACATTATTTTTTTGGTTTGTTTTTGGTTTTTATTGCATAGAAGAACTGGAATGTAGGCAAGCGATACAAGGGAGACAGAGTGGGAAGCAGAACAGGTGGATCAACTAAAATACACTGCTGAGGGGAGCAGCAGATGAGACAGGAGAAGTCTGCTGTGCCCCATGGGAGTTAGCTCCCTGGACAGGGATTGAACTAAGGTCCAGCCATGATAGTGCTGAGACTTAATTCCTAGGCCACCAGAGAGGTCCTAGCTGTGGTTTTCATAATGCTTGTGTTCTGGCAGCTAGCCCATTGGGAAAAAGCCCACTTCTTGTTTTGATTTTTGAGTATCTTGACATAGGAAACATACAGATATGTTTTCTACATGAGTAGAATGCATATATACAGGCACCTTTTTAGATGAATCACTGCCTCAGAGCATTATTTATTTCCAAATACATTCAACTATATTTTGAAGTGAACTGTAAGTTTTTAAAAACCTTTTTACATACCGGCTCCATCTGTTTTAATTCTGTTTGAAGGTATACTGGGTTCTCCTATACCCAGTGTATTAGTTGCTACCACACGAAATTCATACTCCATCCACGGGATTAAGTCCACGGCTCTTGCCGCCTCCATATTTCCTTCAATAATTGGGGGATCTAAATAAAACATACATTAAATAGAAAATATTAATTGACTAACATCATTTACATAACTCCTCATTTTTAGTATTACTATCTTGGAGAAAAATAGCACATATTCCATTGATTGAAACAGATATTAAAAACTAGGAATGACAGATATTAAATTTATGACTTAAGAGAAGAAACCATTATAAATATAAATATGTATATGAATCATATCTTCAGTAAGTTTGGGGTGTGAGGCCTGAGCTTCTGTACTTCTAACAAGCTCCCATGTCATGTCTGTGCTTTTGATGTGTGAAATACAACTTGAATAGCAAAGTGTTGTATTGGGAAGGTAAAATCTAGATTTCCTGGGGGAAGGGATATGACTGGGGCAGTTAAAATTTTTAAGGACTGCCATTCATGTAACCTATGGTTAGGGAATTATCTGATACTAGAATAACTATATGTTTATATAGAGTACCTATATGTTACTCAAGTACTGTGTTGGTTTGGTAGATTCATACCAAATTGTTTGAGTCAATCATAATAAATATTATATTTTATGCTACTAGAGGCAAATGGGAAGATTATAAATTATGGGTAGAATATGATCTGAGATTACTTATTTAGTTGGGCTATGAGAAAACAGACAACCAAAGCAGGACTATTTTACACTCTCTTCTTAAATAATTAACATACATGTATGTGTAAATACCTAACACCTCTTTGGGTGAAATTTTTCCAATAAGTTTATGACTCATCTTTTTATTTATGAATTTTTATCTGGCAATGAAGATCTTGAATGCATAGATTTTTAAGATGCTGTACCCATATCCACAATAAATACCAAACATCCCAGGATATTGTTTCTATTTTTGGACAAATTCCCATATGGCTCAGATTGGCTCTGTGTTACCGTGCCAGGATTTCTTATGTCCTAATTTTGCCACCCATTCTCGTTTTCTGTTGTTATTATAGACTTACACACACTTGGCATATAATTTTGACTTTCTGATGAAAGTTTGATTTTGCCTTCCCCTCTGTTTTGATATTACTTCTTTATTTCATTTCTTCCCTTTCCCTCTTTTCTGTGTTCTTCCCTCCTCTCCTCTCCTATCCTGTTTCAAAAAAATTATAGACTATATTAGTTAACATGGATTGGATTTCTTTTAGGTAGTTTTTATGAGGAAAGTGAAGTTTTAGCTTGTAAAAAGTTCTTCGTGGAGAAATAGAGCAGGTTGTTATGACACTGGGTAGGTGACTCTTCTTCCCCTTCATAAACTTTCCTATGTTTTCTGATATAAGGCAAAGTAAGTGCTGGCTTCTGAAAAAGATAGACCATGTCCAAATCACTGGACCCTGGGAATGAGACCTTATTTAGGGAAGAAAAAAAAAAAGGTTCTTTTAAGACCCTTTTAAGTTTTAGACTGCAATGAGTTATAGATGTTGGGATAACATCACCTTGGGGTATCTGGTTGGGCCCTAAATCCAACAACAATGTGAATATAAGAGAAACACAGACAAGAGACACATACAGGAGAGGAGGAGGTGATATTATCAGGGAGGCAGAAACTGAAGCTATGTGGTCATGAACTAAGGGCCATCTTGAACCAAGCAAGAGCTGGGGAGAGTTGATAGAGACAGACCTGACAACACCTTCAGTCTGGACTTTCAACCTCCACAACTATGTAAGAGTAAATTTCTGTTGTTTCAAGTCACCAACTTTGTGGCAATATATTATGTAAGCTTTAGGCGATAAATATGGAGGTTATAGGAAGAAGTTGTTGAAGTTATTTGTGAGTATGTGACTTTATGAGTTTGGGAAGGGTCCAAGAGAAAAGCTGTGGTAGAAGGATCGGGGGGGGGGGGGCAGGCAGCTCAATCTCTTCCATGCTTCCACTGTTGCCAAACCTCAGCACCATTTAAAATGCCTGAAGAATGGAAATGTCAGNAGGTCCGGGGGGGGGGGGGCAGGCAGCTCAATCTCTTCCATGCTTCCACTGTTGCCAAACCTCAGCACCATTTAAAATGCCTGAAGAATGGAAATGTCAGAAGCATTCCATAGATGTCTCTTGGCAAGGACATAATGTTCTCATGAAGGTCAAGACTGCATTAGGGATTTTCCGAGCAGCTAGGATGCCAACAGGTACGGGCTGGTTAAGATTGGATCAGGAAGAACCAGTTGGATATGCAGTGGAGACTACAACTGATTTTCAACACATAAATATGAGCATATAATAATAAAAAAAACCACTCCAAAACAAAAGGAAAGTCATGAGCATGGTCATGTAGAAAATTCTACTTGACAACAGAAAATATATGGAGTAATGGTGAGAAATAAAGAAGGAAAAGCCCATTTGGGGTAGGTGATAGATTCCAGGAGAGATGTTGCATCTTTGGTTTTAATGACTGAGATAAATAAAGAAAGAAAAATAAGCAAAACGCACTGGATTTACTAGTATGAAAAGAAAAAACCTTATAGAGAAACCTTTGTTCCAATTATACAAACAGTTCTCTCAAATGGAGAACAAGAAATGAATATTAGAAAGACAGACTTCCAGAATGTTGATGATTAGGAAGGAGTTAAGAATAATATTCTCTACCAGGATTGCTAATGGTATGAAAACTGCTCTTCTAAGAACAAAACCAACTATAATCATTCTTGTTAATATACATTAACATTAATACTTATGAGAAAAATAAATTTCTAGAGAATATATTTTCATATATACTTATAACACCCCCTCAACAAAAACATACATGCAAGGAATAGTCAAAAATGACTAATATCTCTTTTTTCAGAAATTTGGGGAAAATGAATTTTTTTTTTAAAAAATGATTGATTGATTGATGCATACAAGAGCTGGAGTACAGGCCAGAGTTGCAGGAGGTGAGAGGATTCATCAGAGACAGAGTGGGGAGCAGAACAGGCAGATCCACTGAAATACATTGCTGAGGGGAGCAGTGGGCCAAGCAGGAGAGTTTTATTGTGCCATGTGGGTCCCCTCCCTGGCCAGGGATCCAATTCACACTGCTGTGCTGCTGATGCTTCTTGGTGCGGTGCTCAAACTGCTGCGCCACCAGGGAAGCCCCCAAGTAATATCTCTTACTTTAGAAAAATAAACCTAGAATTAAAAGTGACTTTTCTGTCTGGTCTGCTTTCCTTTTTCTAGGTCAGAGCAGAACATTTGACCCAAACCACATTGTGAAAACGGGACTTAAAGATTCACATTCTGTATTTTTCCCCCAGTTCTAATCTAGACCAAGGGAGCACTGTCAGGATACCTGGAACTCCAAGACTAGGTACAGCCACACAACACCCACACTCTAAAAATTTCTTCTGTTTCTCTCGGGACTTATATACTATTCTAATTCATGATTGGAAACTCCTCAGGACTGGTATACCTAGTACAACAGGTTTGAAGTTTTGCAAATGTGAAAGTTCAGGTACATAAATAAATTGTCTAAGATTCCTCTCTACCCAGAGCCCTTCAGGATAAGGACCAGAATAAAACAAGGGGGGATGTAGCAGCAGGAAGGTGGCGGCACAGGAGCAAGGTTCAGGATGGTTCTGGGCAGACAGGTCAAGGATGGAGAGTCTTGGAGCCCTCGGTGGCTTTTCATGCTTTATTTGATAGAGGTGGCCAGGTACATGGCAGGCATGGGTGCCGGGGGGCCAGGAGGCTGGCAGGCCTCCCAGCACATCTCACCCTCTTGGCTGCTTCTTCTCTCTCTCTGTTGCTGCTCTCATCAGTACTATCAGCCCTGTTGGTTCTTTCGGTTCTGTCGGTCGATCCTGTCCTTGCAGTTCTGTCTGTTGGTCGATCCTGTCGGTTGGCTGGTCCTCGCAGTTCTGGCATCCTCATGACGCCGCCCATTTATGCCTGTGTCCAACACAGGTGCGCCCACTTGCGCATGCCCACCCTGGAATGCTCGCAGCACCACAGGTGTCCATCATCACAGTGATGGGAGGGTGGAAAGACCTGATCAACCTTTACCCTACAGGGGATTTTGTAACTGTAAGGTAGAATATTTGCACAAAGCTGCACCTTTTCTGTACATTGTTTTTATTTTTTTAAGAGGATTTTCCCCTTCTCTATTGTTTATCTCAGGCAATAAAATTCTTGATCTATTAAACCAAATATGGCTTCTGGTCACCAGGCAAATGGACCCTCATTTTCAGGGGATTCAGTAACATAAGTAGGTGATAAATATTTCTAACACTATTACTTAGAGTATACAATGTCTTAATGGGAGAAGCACAAACTTGAGGATAACCATTGCTTAATTATCTGCATGCCTGAACTAGGCAGCTTCCTGAAAAAGAGGAGTCCAGAATAAAATACCCAGTGCTCCATGCCTGTAACCCTGCCTTGTCTCTTTTCCATCCTTTTAAACCCTCTCTCCTCTATGTGAAATAACACACAAGTTGATCTTTTCTGATTTCTCTCCTCTATTGCTATATTTTGCCTCAGCTACATATTTTTGTTTTATTCTCAGTGCCAGATGTTTCTATATAAATAGATCTGAATCTCATATGACTTTTTCTTACCTCTTTCAACCTGGTAGGAATCATTCAATGCATTTTTTATTTGTTCAATACCATCCAGGCAAACAGGTTGGAAACAGAGGTTGGCTCCCTGAATAAGCCATTTTCTCTGGAAGCAAATTTATGACCTTAGCTAAGTAGTTCCTTGCAACCCACTTGCTAAGCTGGAGTCAGAAAGGAAGATCATAGCACAACTGAGGCAAATAACGGGAATCAGGACTGGTTCATGAGTTCCTGACTTTTAACTGGGTCGGTTTTGAGTCAGGCTACTTTTTACAGATAATCTCAGTATTGAAAATTTTATCTTATATGCACAAAAACTGTCAGTCTTCTCTATCTTAAAAACAAGCAAACAAAAAAAAAAACCACTAAAATTGTGCACCCTGATAGACATTTAAATCTTGGTTTTATTTATACATGTAAATTTCAAGTAAAAGGGTATGAAGCAACAAACCCCTTATTTTAGTACTTAAGTCAAGCAATCCCTGCAGACGATCTTATTTTAGCAATCGACCATAGATATATTTGCAAATACCTTCGCTTCATAAGGCTAAGAGGAAAAAGATTCTGATTATTCCTTGGAGAAAAAAACAGAAGCAAACCTCATGCATCTCCTAAGCCAATAATTTAGTGTTTTAGTTGCCTAGCAACCATGCTTGTAGAGCCCTGCCTTCACATCACACTGACTAGTTGTTTCAACAACTTCAGAAATAGTCATAATGACTCAGGATTAAAAACAGATTGGGTAAAGAGTACTCCAGGCAATGTAATCTCACCTGTTCTAGATTCTTAGATGCTGTCTTAATGAGTCCTGGAAATTCCTTATGCTTTAAATACAATCAGTACCTTTAAGATCCTCCATTTCAATCTCAAATCCAAGCATTCGGAACTTCCCAAAAGAACTATGCACTTAGAGGTGCTAACTGAAAACAACAGATCTGTGTTTGGGGATGAAATGGGTATTTAAAGGCTTTCACTGTTCTCCCACCACCACTTAGAGTTATGTTAGAAACTCTAAACCCAACCCACAGACTGTGTGGCAGGCCTCAGGAAGGAGCCAGAGGCGGGGCAAGGTTTCTTGCAACTGAACGAAAATAATGTATATTCTGGCATCTATGATGATGTGATTCATTAATCCTTCTCTAAGGAAAATTTGAATATAGCCTCTTAAAAAACCAGATATTCAGACTTGAAATAAGAACAAAAGTTAATCCAAAAAAGAGAAGAGTAGATTCTAAAGAACATATAACGTACAATCAGCCAAGGTTATTTTTCTTTTTCAAGCTAACGGTTTGGTGCATTTTAAAAGAGATGATAAAAAATCCTGAGTAAAGGGGTGGTACAAGAGAGACACTTGTATGTGGTGGTGGAAATAAAACCTCGTTCTGCTTTTATACTGATGTGATATTTCGTAGTATATTTTATACTGATGTGATATTTCGTGGATTTAAGCATATTTATACTCATTAATTTAACTTAAAAATGTCTATTTGGGGTCTCCCTGGTGGCGCAAAGGGTTAAGCACTGCACTATGAAGCATCCACAGCCACTGTAGCATGAGTTTGATCCCCGGCCAAGGAAGCTGACCTACATGGTGCAGCAGACCTCTCCTGTCTCCCCAGTTTCTCCCCTCAGCACTGGATTTCAGGAGATTCACCTGTTCAGCTCTTTGCTCTATCTCTGGTGAATCCTCATCAGCCCCCCACATACCTCTGGCCTACACCCTAGTTCTTCTATGCAAATAACAACAAAAAGGCAGAGGTTGTCATACAGGATAAAAAAAATATGGTCCAACTAGATGCTCACAACAGAAAACATGTCTGAAATTTAAAAATGCAATTAAGTTGTGACAGCTGAAAAAGATATAACATGCAAATATAAAGCATGAGAAAGTGGCGTGGCTACTCCACTAAAATCAGGAGTAGTCTGTTTAAAATGCAGCCCCTGCCTCCTGCCTCCTCACCTTTCTGTTTCTCTCTAGCTCTAGTCACTGAACTGACTCTGTGAGCGAATGATTTGTATATTGTGTCTCTCCAACTGGGGTGTAGGTCCCTGAGGGTAGCATCGCATCTTTTCTGTTTGACCTGCTGTGGGTCACAGTGCATCAAGCACTCAGGACAGATTCTGGCACACACTTGGAGCTCAACTAATGTGTGTTTGATAAATGAGAACTGGGGCCCTCATCTAGGAGCTAGGGATGGAACTGTGAAAAAAAAGCAAAATCTTCAATGACTTGAATCTTATTCTTTAGTGGATCTTTTTGAATGTGAAAAGCACATTTATTTGAACTATGTGGTTTGCATACTCAAGTCATGAACGTGGTTGCCTTTGTTACTCTTTTAAAGACAAACCAAATTTAATCATCTGAAAAATGTATTTCATTCTGTCAGGGTCAGTTTGAGTAGCTGATATTATCCAGTTTCATTGCTGTCAGTTTCATTACGCTCTGAGAAGTGAAAAGTACGCATTCTTCATTTATCAGATTTTTATTTACCTATCAAACATCTAAATAATTATCATTTTATTTTTTATTGAAGTAGCAATATTTTACAGCATTATATATAATTTAGAGGTACAGGATACCTTCAGTTGTTCTTACTATATCACATCCACCACCAAAACACCCATAATCCTTCTCCAAACAATTTTTAAATTGATTTTTTAAATGGGCTGATTACGCACCATATATGTTATCCTTACACCCATAATCACGATGTAAAAGAAATGTCTCACTTGTTTATAATTCATTTGAGTTCTATATACTTGTGTGGAGACTAATACTGAAATATATCCTAAATCTTCGTAATGATCCTCAAATATATACTTGGTTTATTTCCCACAGTAGCAAGAAATGTTCAAAGAAAAGTAAATATAAATTAAAATCTCTTAGTGAATGACACATGAAAATTCTGTTACATGAAGATAAAGCTACAATGAGGGTGTATTTAAGATTTGTAGGAATTAATTCTTCTTTCAATTTTTAAAAGGTAGAAATATTTTATTCATGATCATTGTCTTTTTATTCCCCTCTCTGGTGTACATTGAGCACATACTTTTGATGTATTTTCATTATGTATCTAAAAGAAAGTGTGGCAATTACAACTTTATTTTTTAAAATATTGTAAAATAGAAAACACAAATAGATTATTTTATGAAAAGAATCCTCTATCTTCTTTGATGTGAAAGAGAAAAAAATTGATGTGATATTTCAGTCATGAAAAACCTCAATAGTAATAACTACACACATTGGAAAGTGCCCACCTTAATACCTTTATTTGATTAATTTTTGGAAAATTCTAATACAAGAAAGGAAAGAAATAAAAGAAAAAAAGAAGGGGCAAGAGGAAAAAAAGAAAAAAATTGAAATTGAAACGTCTTTTAAAAAATTGTTTTGAGGAAATTCAAACCTGGTAAGATCATCCTCTGAAAGTAAAGGATATAATATTAATATTTATGTGTTTAAGTTAAAACTTATGATCAATAAATGTTAAAATTTAGAAGTATAGTACCAATATAGTTAGAAAAAAATGGGTCATGAATATATGCCATTTAAAAAAATGAACAAACAAGTAAAAAACATCTGCCCTCCATGGTGGCATAGGGTTTAAGTCTCAGCACTATCACTGCTATGACCTGAGTTCAATCCCCACTCAGGGGGTTGATAGCTGGCACAGCAGCCCTCTCCTGTCTCACCCACTGCTCCCCTCAGCAGCGGATTTCAGTAGATCCACCTGTTCTGCCCCTTCTCTGTCCCTGGTGGATCTTCTCACCCACCCTGCAACTCTGGCCTGCACCTCAGTTGTTCTATGTGGGATAAATAAATAAATAGATTGATAGATAAATGGGCTTCCCAATTTTTTTTCCTAGTAAATCTTAGAATGACATGTAGTTCAATATAGAAACCCAGGTATTCTCTCTTTCCTTTTATAGATTTACATTGCCATTTTCCCCCACAGTATTTAAATATTAAAAAATTTTCTGCTTTTTTTTCATCACTAATGCATTGTGATTGCAAGAAAAATGTCTTAAAAATATTTCAGGGTAGATGATGGCATTCTAAATACTTACACATTTTGTTACTGCAAAAGGAATTCCTTCACACACACACACACACACACACACAAAACGTACCTGTTTTTGCATCCTTCCAGTCATCTGAAAGAATAGTCTTGGTCTGGATAGTGTATTTGGATATGGGGCTGTGATTGTCTGAACCGCGGCTCCATGTAAGAGCCACTGAAGTGGCTCTGATGTCTTCTATCCTCAAACCACCTGGAGGGCCTGGGGGACCTAGAATGAAAAATGTGGGTGATGAATCAATGACTCCCAATTATAACTGAGCACACATTGGAATACAAAAATGTTCTCTTTGCATTTAATCTAAAGAACATTTTAGGATCTCTCTGGTGGCCCAGGTGTTAAGTCTCAGTGCTCACAGCTGGGGCTTGAGTTTGATCCCCAGCCAGGGAGGGGACCCACATGGCACAGCAGACTTCTCCTGCCTCACTCCCTGCTCCCCTCAGCAGAGTATTTCAGTAGATATGCCTGTTCTGCTCCCCACTCTGTCTCTAATGAATCCTCTTTCTCTCCGAACGTCTGGCTACACCCCAGTTCTTCTACACACACACAAAAAATAAAATTTAGATTTAGATATAATATTGCTTATTCTTTTTAATTTTAAACTCCAAGAAGTGACAATAATACTACTATTTATGGTTACATCATTAATCTAAATAAACTGAACCCATGCAAATAATACAGAAAAATTAAAAATGAAAATGGAATCATTATTCAGGATCGTTCAAGCCACAAAATGGTGATATATCTTCTTTGACTAATAAAATACAATTGACATCAACTGAAGTAGTGACACATGCTGACTGAAGGCGGGACTCAGGGCTGGCAACACAATTCAGCCCAAGTGGAGACGAGTGAATCAAATGTCTCATTGTTCTACCCCAAATGGAACACATACACAAAGCAAAATGTCATAAGTAATTTATTTTCTATTTCATTGGAATAGAAATTTCTGGGCATATCTGTATCTATCAATTTGGGTAATAGACTTCATGTTTCAATAATAGGGATAAGTAATATTTTTTTTAAAGATTTATTTATATGCATACAAGCACTGGGGTACAGGCCAGAGGTGTGGGGGGGTGAGAGGATTCACCACAGAGAGCAGGGAGCAGAACAGGCAGATCAATGGAAGCACACTGCTGAGGGGAGCAGCGGGCACAGCAGGAGAGGTCTGCTGTGCCATGTGGGTCCCCTATCCCCGGCCGGCAGCAGGGATGGAACTCGTGCTGCAGTGGCTGTGGTTTGCTTCATAGTGTGTTGCTTAACCCACTGCGCCACCTGGGAGGCCCCAGGGATAAGTAATATTAAAATAAACTATAATTGTCAGCTCACAGGTATAAATGGGATGCTCTGAAACATCAAATTATGTACTGAAGGCTTTTAGGACAGAAGAACAACTGGAAAACAGAAAACAATGTTTAAAAAATATGTTTTAGATGCCCTATAACAGTACCTATTATTCATTTCAGTTCTAAACTGAGAGTGTCATGTTGAATAGTACGAATAAAAATAAATGACATGGAACTTCTGGATTTCAAAGAGTTCTTTGACTTGAAAGGGTAAAATGGAACCACGAATAGCTATAATTGAAAGCAGTCAGTAGCCTGATGATGGCATACAGGGCATTTATACTTGGCACCACAACTCCTTTTAAAAACACAAAATGGGGACCTCCCTGGTGGCACAAAGGGTTAAAGATTCAGCACTATCAAGCTATTGCCAGCCATTGCAGCCTGAGTTTGATTCAGGCCAGAGAGTTGACCCACATCACGCAGTAGGCCTTTCCTCTTTTGCCTGCTGCTCCCCTCAGCAGTGGATTTCAGTAAATCAGCCTGTTCTCCTCCCCACTCTGTCTCTGGTGGATGCTCTCACTCCCTGCACCTCTGGCCTGCACCCAAGTTCTTTTATGCATAAATAAATAAATCTTTAAAAACAAAAAAACAAGTCTTACACGATGGAGTGGCTTCCATCATTGCAATGTGAAAGAAGATTCTAGAACAGACATTTTAGACAGTGCCTTCATTTGTTTTCTCTACACAATGAAGGATTCCATCCCCAACATAAGTATATAATAACCAACAACTTTGTAAAGTAGCACCTTCATATTTTCATAATGAAATAATACTCAATAAGGCTTTGTTTCTTTTAATTGAACATAAATATGTTCCTACTTATTTTTCAGATAAGATGCTTAGCCTACATGGCTTTTATCCCCCTCCATATGGGTTTTGGTCTGCAGAGTTATAGACAACACCCTAAAACTTTTCCCAGTTTCCTTGTGTTTGGTCCCAAGGGGAAAAGGGTGCATCTAAATACACACAAATGCACTACTACTAGTATTAAAATATCACAGGACACATCCTAATGATGGAAGAAACTTTTATTATTTGGAAGTATAACATATAAATAAATAAGATAAATAAACTTTTATAAATGCAGAACCTTTAATACTGTACTTATACTTTTGACATTAATTACAAGTAACAAAAATATGCTATCCAACGTAAGTGAAAATACACATAAACACTATAGCACACGTTCAATATTCAGAAATAACTTTGTATTTTCCATATGTGAAAACCAAATTGAAATACAGTACACATTCTTGGTAACTAAGAAGCTCACTGCTTTACATAAAGCATCATCTCTAGTAAATTATTGAGTGAAATATTTCAGAATATTAAAATCGAAAGAGAGTTAAAAGAGATAATTTTTAAAAAGAAGAGAAAGTCTTACATTCAAGTTTTTTCTGAGCATTAAGGGTAGGTCATTCAGAAAACGTTAAAGGGAGATCACAACAAAATTGCCAGAGGCAGGTCCTTCACTACTAAGTATAAATTACTTCCCTGCTGCTATTTTTAAAAATTCTTCAAGTGGCAAATTAATATTTTAAAAGGTCAGAATAAGAGTTGCAAATTACTTAGCATATATGTTGGTACATTATATGATAAAATTTTACTCCATATTCATTCATTTGGGGAACAGCAACATTACTGAGCAAAACACAATAATTATATATGTCCAGTTTGTTTTATATCTTGGCCCAGTGGATTTTTAATAAATATGTGGTGAACACATAATAGGATAGACTTTAAATTCTGTGTTTTAATCTATTTTGGGGAAGTCTCAAATTTACTAAAATTTCATTTTCTCACATGGGGAATAACATCTTTAAATTATACAAAGCTGGACCTGATCCAGAGAAAGCCCTTTGTAAACTTTAGCTATTAATATTATTGTCCTCACTCCTCTAAGAAGTTTGCAGGGTATCTGAGCTACCTGGCAGGGTGATTATTTTTACAGCTAACCAACAAAGTCTACTAGATTGATCATTTACCACTTGTTTTTACTTAAAAGTGTTTTCTGGTAAATTTGATGGATGTGAGCAAAGGTTGGCAATGGTATGACCCTCTAGTGTATACTAAGAAATCAGAAGATGCCAAAAATAAAGGAGTGATCCTATAGAGAAAACTTGGATAAGTTCCAGGATTGGGCTTGATGCATTGACTCCAGAAGGAAGGTTTTCAAAGCAGTGCAGCTGACATCACTTGTTCAGTTTTTCCTTTCAGAATGGAGAGAATAGTGTTTTGATGGAAAAAAAAATAATGCAGTTACCTGTCCCTCAGCAAAGGGAAGACATTCAGGAACTAGCTACTTGCTCCCCTCTTTTGTGTATTTCAGTCAAACTGCCTGTTCTGTTCCTCATTCCATTTTTGCTGATTTCCCTCACTCCCCTGCACTGCAGGCCTACACCCCAGTTGTTC
Source organism: Galemys pyrenaicus (assembly GCA_019455555.1). NCBI lineage: Eukaryota > Metazoa > Chordata > Mammalia > Eulipotyphla > Talpidae > Galemys > Galemys pyrenaicus. The sequence goes on from JAGFMF010011398.1 coordinate 913,151, forward strand.
TATGGAAAAAAATTAACTTAAAAAGAACTAAACATAATCTTGACTCTTTCTCTCCCAGTCTCTCTCTCTCTATCTCTCTCCCACCCCCTCCCTCCTCTCTCTCTCTCTCTCTCTCATTTCCCATCACTGTTGCAAGCATTCTCCAGAAATGCTTATGTAAAGAATTTTAAGCCTGGGGGAAAAATGTAAGCAAATGAACTGTTAACTGCTGTTACTGGACTTTTTTTCATTATAACATTACTGATATCTCTTAGGTGGTCCTTAGGCATATAGCTGATGATTCCTAAAAAAACCCACTATTTATGCCAAGTTTAAATTACAATGAAACAGAGGAAGTTGGTCAGATGGCAAGGACCCTTGGAATTTGACCTGCATTTTAAATGCCTAGATACATTAGTTCACAAATTATTTGTCTTGCATTTTTTTCTTTCTGTTGTTTTTAGCATTCAAAGTCCATGATGGGAGAGTAAGAAGGAATTGAAATATTTCTCTGACAAGCTCTGGCAAAGGCTTTTCGTCAGTTTTTCCCACTACCGTTAAATACTTAGAGAGTTGGAAAGAGAAGAAAACATGGAGAAAGAGATACAGGGGAGGAGACATAGGACATTTTTCGGTGTGCTTTTTTTAAGGTTGTCATGAACGCAGTTTTACCTTCACTCCTTGTATTCATTTCCAAATGCATTTTATTCAGTTCCTATAGCATATGTACAGGGCAGTGCTGCTATTTTCTATCCTGATTCTTCAAAATGCTGCTATGTCTTTAAGAGTAGACATGGCTGTATTAGGCTTATCCAGCTGACTGAATTCCCCTTTTGCAAAGTTAGCAGCAGCACAAGTGTCAAAGTTGATTCTTTGCGTCTTCTTTTCCTGGTCAAACCATAGTGTTTATTCACTGCTTTTCTTGGAGTCATCTTTGTGCATTTCTTCAGGGAGAAGTTGCTACCAAGGCCGTCCTTCTGGTTCTATTTACATTCCCCTCTCTTACTATTATTACTTTTCACCAATTTCATTCTTTATCTCTAGCTTTAAATATCCCCTCAAAGATCACTGATTGAAAATGCTCCGTAAATCCTCACCCACTGCCAGAAAGGCCCCCAGTTATCTGCAGTTCGATGCAAAGTCACATCCATGTCCACTTTCTGTAATTTTCTACTCTAGGTCTCAACATTTTTACTATTTAATCATTGACTATAAGCAAATCATGAAAACATTCCCAAACGTAATGTAGAATATACATATCTTAGCTCTCACAAGCCAATATTTGGGCATGTTACAAGAAGATGCCAAAATCTAGACCGGTTATTGCCATAATCGCAGAGTCAATGTGCAGGGTTAAGGACAAGAAAGAGGGTCTCCTGGAACAGCCCACCCAAAAGAAATGAGCAACAGTCAACCTGAAAGTCAGATCATATAATCCACGTGTCTGTCTGCAAAAGACCTCCTGTTCCTTTGGGACTCCATTGGCAAATCTGTGCTGTTAGTTTTCTTTGTATTTTTACAGCAAGTTACAAACTCATAGCAGCATACAAACTGCATCCTATCAATAGCAAATAAAAAAGGAAATCTGTATTGTATATCATCATAAAATAATATATTTTATGGAGTTCTTTTTAACCAATAGCTATGATACACTTACTGCTATTTCCCCTATTTTATAGAAAATCCAGAGGCCATGGTTATCCATGTTAGGATGTGAACCCAACTTGTTTATCATGAGATCAACTTTTCAGTAAGTATATTAAAAACCTCTTAAAAATATCATTGTCCAAAACAATTCTGGAGTTATTTCTTGCTGAGAAAAGTATGAATAATTTGGATACAAGTTGGAAAAAATGACAAAAATAGTTAACACTTTGATCCCAGCTTTTTAAATCTTTGTCTGATCTGCTTAGAGAAGTGAAGGTCACATCACCTATTTATAAATATTCAAAATATTCCCAGCCTTTCTTGATTCCTATTAAGGTATCTGTTAGTATTTCTTGAATTTTATTTATGTTTTTAGAGGAAAAAAAAAATCTATGTGTGAGCTAAAGACAGATGTGATGTCCATTCAGTTTTCACTTGTGTGTAATTAGAAGGAATAAATGGGCATAAATTAATTGTTAATAGTGTAATTTCTTCTTTAGGAATGTAATAACATTTAATGAAGAACAATTTAGACATTTAGGCAAAAATAGGGGGAAATTGAGATGCTATTGAGTAATTCGAATTTACTTTCTCCTTCTTAAAAACTGACTGGTTTTCTAAACAACTATAAATGAAAATTTATATTTATAACTATAGATGAAAAATTTACTATTCCTGGACCTCCCTGGTGGTACAGGGGTTAAAGTCTTAGCATTATCAAGGTATTGCCAGCCACTGCAGCATGAGTTCCACCCCTGGCCAGGGAGCTGACCCACATGACACAGCAGACCTCTCCTGTCTTGCTTGCCCCCTCAACAGTGGATTTCAGTAGTTTCGCCTGTTCTGCTCCCCACTCTGTCTCTGGTGCGTTCAGTTCCACACCCCAGTTCTTGTGTGCATAAATAAATAAAAATAAATATTTTTTAAAAATCTACTATTCCTTTTAGACTCTTTTAATATAACCTTTGATATTCCAGAATTTGTACAAACAAGAAAGTACCAATTCTTGCGTGTCATTTTCTTTCCACTTGTAATTCCCTTCTAAGTAATTCAAAAACAAAGCACTATGTGGAAATAGCCTGTGGTTCATTGCTTATTTTTATCAAAATAGCCAGTTTTAATGAAACATTTGAATGGTAAGGAAACAAACTATTTCAGGACAAATTATTTCCCCTTTTTAAGAAATACAATAAACTTAAAATGACATTGTTGAAAAAACACCAGTTGTTTTAGGGGCAGGTGGTTTCTTATTATCTAATATATGTCCATTAAATTCCCTTTATTCATTATAGGCCAATGATTGCTCTGAAAACCAGATAAGATAACAGCTTTAATAGAATGCTGTTTCTACAAACACAAATCAATGCTGTATGGTCTTGTCACTATTTATAGCTGTACTAAGACAAAGCTAACTATTAAATACGATTGCCAACTACTAATAGTATGCAAGTTTTTGAACTTCAAACACTAGTAAAAATGAACTCAGATCATAACTGGAAATGAGGTTAAAAGAAGTAAATAAATCTATAGAACTCTTATAGGGTTTAAGTCTCAGTGCTACCACTATCACAACCTGAGCTCGATCCCCAGCCAGGGAGCTGATCCACATGGTGCAGCAGACCTCTCCTGTCTCGCCCGCTGCTCCCCTCAGCAGTGGATTTCAGTAAATCAGCCTGTTCTCCTCCCCACTCTGTCTCTGATGAATCCTCTCACCACCCACACTTGTGGCCTACACCCCAGTTCTTCTATGCAAAAAATAAATAAATATATAAAATAACCAACACAGTTTATCAGTTTGTCTAGAAGGGTATTATTCTCCCTTGCCCGCCAGCAATCACAATTGTTATGTGGTTTCCTTTCTAATATTTAGTCCTCCTTTCCAAAACTAGCTCCCTATCTGTTTCTGGCGGTATACTTTCAACTAGGAACTGATTGTGCAAGAAGACACATACAGCATTGATTCATGAACATGTCTCCATGGTGATATTTGTTGATATATGAAGAACCTCAACTTAATTTTAAATAACTTATCCAAATGGCAATTGACCTGAATCTCTAGTCTAAATTCTAAGATAATTCCTTAATGGAGATTATAATGGAGATTAGAAAATAAAAAGGAGATGGAAATAAGTAATATCTTGAGTCAGACATTTATTTCTTTAAGATTATATAGATTATTTTAAAGTACACTGTGTGTATATATATATATATATACATGGTTTTTATATATATGTAAGATTCATATCCATATCTCTCAAATCTTTCCTGAAAGTTCTTTCAAACGTGGATGGGGTTACTAGAGTTACTAAGAAGCCCAGATATGCTCATGCCTCACTTAATGCTGAGAAATGCATTGCTATATCACTGTGCAAATCATAATGAAGCAAACCTAGAATCATACACAAACCTAAAAGGTGTACCCTCATCTACACTGAGGCCTAGATGACTATAATATACCACACCTAAACAGAAACCTGCTTAGCAGTGAAATTGCTTCTTGTGAAACAATAACTTTAAGTCTATCTTTTTAACCAAAAGGGAGAAATAAAACCATTTTCACATAATGAAATGAAAGCATCCCCAGAAAGAGTTAGATACACTTCAAATTTTAATTCCTCACTTCCATCCAAGTCCTTCCAATAAAAATCTCACTGATCCCTGCAAAAGAAAAACCTCAAGAAGGCTGAAGTAGGAGTGAATAAAATTAAATATGCATGGTGTTAATTGACTTAGTCATCTTCCCTTAAATCTTGCTACTGAGATGACAATTTTCTCCATATGAAAAACCTTCATTCTCATTTCAGAATCACAGGAATTGTTCCAAAACCACACAGAACCACGGGCAGCCTGGTTCTTTAATACTGCTTTTCATGCTTTCTTATCAAAGAAAATTTATGGCACCAATGATCCAAAAGAAAACTAGCCACTGGAGTGATGTCCCTCAGCATACATCCTAATTAAGATGGCCCATTAATGGATTGATAACATTGTTCATTACCTGCTTGGGCAAATCAAAGTCCATACAGTAGCAATACTCCTCTATTACAATTCACCAGTTCTTCACATTTTTTTCAGATAATAAACCAATGTCTGAGCTATGTAATTTCAAAGAACAGAACATGAAAACACAAAAATTTCACTTGGCCGTTATAAGATGTATAGAGTTAGTCCACTAGGCGTTTTTCGTATATTAGTAAAGCTGCATAATTATAATTAATTATATATATTTAAATATTGTTCTACTCTAAGTGTACTTAGAAGTTTCAAAAGAGGAACATCCTTTAAAAACTAGATGGACGGGGAAAACTGCAGAAGCTACAAGACTGAGTTAATTAGTAAAATCTATGTAATGCGTTAAAAAAAAAAAAAAGATTTCACACAAATGGTAAGTGTCAACGATCACCACGTTGGAGGCAGGCTTGCACAAACGGGGAGAAAAGGATCCACCATGAATTTCTCTCCATCTTTTCTGTTTTTACCTGCAAGAGGAAAGATCAGGCTGAAGGGAGAGTGTGGAGGGCCAGGTAAGGGTAGGAAGCCATGTACTTCTGGGACTGGCCAGGTTTCCTTGATGGGTAAGTTGAAAGAGCAAACAGATAGCGAGGTCTTGGGGTTGGGTCTCAGCACTGTCATTGCCATGGCCCAAGTTCAATCCCCGGCCAGGGAGCTGATCCACATGGCATAACAAACCTCTCCTGTCTTGCCCACTGCTCCTCTCAGCAGTGGATTTCAGTAGCTCTGCCTGTTCTGCTCCTCACTCTGTCTCTGGTGAACCCTCTAGGCTCCCACACCTCTGGCCTACACCCCAGTTCTTCTATGCAAAAATAAATTAAATTAAAAGAAGAAAGAAAATATAAAAACACCTTCTCCTAGAAACTGGAGATAGGTTGCAAAAGAGAGAAGGCCAAAGCAACAAATGTTGGCACAATTTAAACCTTCTTTCCTAGAAACAGTGATTGGGTTCTAAAGAACAGAGTGTAACCTGAGTCCCTCACCTCCCTCTTGCTAAAAATAAAACCCGAACACATAGATGCCACATAAAAAGTATGTTTATGCCTTGACAGTTTCTAAAAAATTACTAAGGATGAATTTACACCATGATTCTAAAGTTAAGCTCGGTTGGGGCTGGATGTCATGGGAACTTGTATCTTGAGCAATAATATATTTCTTTTTTATGTCTACATATATAGTAATAGCAAAGGGAAAGGAAGTAAAGGGTCATATTTATGAAAAGTCTCCATGGGCAAAATGTAAACTATAATTATTGTTGTTCTCTTTCATATATATGGACCTCTGAGACTTAAAATAGTTAACATGCCAGGCTAAAAGCATAGGTTACTCAGCAGGTAAAATCGATTTCTATTTTCTGTGTGCATAATACTAAAAGTCATACTTTTTCCATTGCACCACAAAAATCTTGAATGATTACATGCCTATTTTAATATAATTATATTGTTATAGAAGATTATGTATTTAACAGGTGATGTTCACCTCTTCCCACCACCTATAACTAAGCATAGTGTGAGGGTTAGAATTAGACAACTTTATCTCGTATCTACATATCCTTAATCATATCCTCCTGATGATAGTAATTTAGAGGTAAAATAGTATCTAGGAAAACTTGCATCTCCTGTCTGCTAGCTGCAAATTTAGTCCTTAAGACAAATGGTAACAAAGATCGCAAAACTCACTTGTCATTTGAAACCTCTGAGATTACGAAATCTTTGCAATAAGAACTGAAGTTGCTAATTTTAGATATAGAATGAAATGTTGATAGCTTTTGCTAAATCACCAGAGTTTGCTTATCTGCAACCTCAGGTTGTAAGTCAGGAGTGAGGGAGCTGTGAAAAGTCACCCAGGGACCTAGTGGAGGGCCAGTCCCTTGAAAGAATAACAGGCGCTCTAGCTTATGCAGTAACATACCAACAGTGTTCTTCCAGGTTGTTTAAACTACAAACATCAAACAGAACTGATGTTGTCCTATCCATAACAGTCTCTTGCTCCTGGAGAAGTTCTCAGGAATATGAAGAGGGGGTCAGCTCTGATTGTTGGGGAGCCCAGAGGGTGCCAGGAGTTGATGCTCAGATGTGCTCTGTTCAGTGTCACAGACCCCAGACTCATCAAGCGCACCTGCATGGGGTTCCTGCACTCTGGTCTGCCACAAGTTATTTGTTACCAATGCTACTGATATACATAAGTGTACGCAACATTTTTCCCCAACACTGAAGGGTTCCAGGTGATGCCTGCATTGCGCTCCTCTCCACTTAGCATTCCTAACCCATTCTCAAAGAGCTAATGCTCCCCTAGTCCTCTGGGAAATGCACTTGAAGCTCAACCAGCTCTCTTATCTTGTCATGCCACACACCTACAGAGTGACTTTACTGATGGCTAATCTTGGACATTCAAAATCGCGTTTAATCTCTAGAAAGAGCTTTTGAATTTAAGCCAGAATCCGAATTCACTTATGAGTATCCTGCTGTTAAATATTATAGTGGAGAAGCACTGCAAAGAGGATTGGACATTCTCTGCTGTGCCTGGCTAATGAGATGTCCTAGGTCAAATGTGGGTAACACATGGGGTGTATTGACAAACAAGATAGCGGGTGAAAATTGAAACTGCTGGGTTTGTAGGAAATCAAGAGAGATTCTAGAGTCAGTTGTAAAACTTCTTAGAAATTCTTCCCCTCTCTTTGAGTATGTCTCAATCCCAGTAACTAAAGGACGGAAACAAGCCACATGATAGAAATTCAGAAGACTGAAATCTCTTCCCTGCAGTTTCCTAAAATGATTTTCTTTCTTGTTTGTTCAGGCATAAAGAATTTGGTGATCTAATCAAATTCCTAGGGGCTAGACTGGTGAGGTTAGCCGATAGCTGGGAGATGGCGGTAGCAAGAAGCCAGTCTGCAAAAGCATCCTAAGGAAATAATTGCACATTCCTGAGACTTAACATGACAGACTCCCCAGACTCATCAAGTCTAATAAATCTGTTTTGCTTATAAGGGATTTTACATCATTGAATTTTTTCTTGTTTTTTTTTTTTCAGTTATGAAGCTAAGGTGCTTTTGTTTTACTTTATTTATTAAAATAATCTAAAAAAATTAAAAAATAAAATTATTTTAAAAACTTTATGAAATCCTAGTTTCAAATAACCTAAAATTTTACTATACTCTTTATCTTAACTTCAAATTACTAATGCCTCAAAATATTTTGGAAGGACAACCTAATAATTTAATAAATTAGATCATACACCAAGATCCATCTCAAGGACTGATTTTTATATTTGGGGAAGATAGACATGAAGGAGTATGACAAAAGATAAGTTATGTAGCAAACTTGGATAGTTGCCACCCGAGTATGTCTTAGGAATATAATGTGAAATCTGAGGCAAACTTCTTTTTTAAACTTTATTTGCCTATGAAGTGAGATTAACAGTTCCTGCAATACTATATCACATAGATTTTGTTAGGAAGACATGGTAAAATTTGTATGAAAGTACCATAGTTATATACACTATAATCTAAGCTGTTTAAACATTTTGAACAAACTATTTTTAACTATATGACTTACATGATTTTAATAAAAAAACCAGGAAAGCACAAATTGAGGCATCAATGAACTATTTATAAAGCCAAAGAGTTCATAATAAAACCAAGATTTAAAACCATCTATGTAAATTTATTTACTATTTTTGTTACTATAGTTACAATTGTAGAACATTGCTAGTTGGAAAAAATAAATATTTTAAATTATTGTAGTTTCCTTGTGTTATTAGAGTGGTCAGAATATAGCATGCACAAAAATAAAACTGAAAAATTTTTATTAGTAACTTTCTTTGGAATAAATATTTCCTACAAAAATGAACCTACATTTTAAATTTTCCACATGCATTATTATAGCTCACTGAATATATCTGAATGAGTGTTTGGTTTTAATATGTTACAGCAAGGAGCCTGGTGTTATATCTGATTTCAAATTTTGCTCTTCTACTTGGCCAGAAGTAACTTAGTCTCATTGGGCCTCTATTCTCTCATATGGAAAATGGCAGCAATAATAGTATGGGGGACTGAGGTGATGGTGCACTGGTGATATTGTTAGGGGGAAAGACCCTCCTGAATGGATTACACAAATAGGTTATGACTTCGACCCCCATTCCAAACCTACAAAATCCCAAAACTACAAATCCCATAAGATCATTATCGAAGAGCGGATCACTGGGACCTGAGGGTGGAGTTGAGTAGCCAGGCTGAATATAAAAGTAGACACGTGGGCCTTGGGGGGTTGCTTTTTCCTGGGGAGCCAGCTCTCAGCGCACCGTTGGGTTCCAGCTCCAAGGAACTGGTAGGATATTTACAGATCTGTTCCCTCTCTTCTCCTTGTGTTATTCACTACGCTATCTTCCCTTCCCTTGTAAATAAAACCCTTTATTAACCTTTGTTGTGTGTGTACCTGCAGTTGGGGCATTATAAGTGCCGTTCAAGCGCGCGGGTAAAAACCCAGTCAGGCAAACCCATTTTATATTAGGGTTGCCCTGTAATAGTTTGGCGCCCTGTAACAATATGGTGATGGGGAATACATGGGGATTACAACTGATGTCAAATATATATAAATTTTAAAAAAAGTTAATAAAAAAATAATAGTATCTCTCTCTTAAAATAGTGCCTGGTAAAAAGTAGGTCTTTAATAAATATTATATATGTTTATATAGTAAAATATAAGGCATGTAGTATGCTTTTATTACAATGTATAAATACATTGTATTAAATTTTATCTTTTAAAAAAAAAGATTTATTTAAGCACATAAGAGCTGGGGTGAGGGCACAGGTGTGGGAGAGAGGGGGTGAGAGGGTTCACCAGAGACAGAGTGGGGAGCAGAACAGGCAGATAGATTGAAATCCACTTTTGAGGGGAATAGCAAGTGAGATAGGAGAGGTCTGCAGTGCCATGTGAGTCAGTTCCAGGGCTGGGGATCGAACTCGTGCTGCAGTGACTGCGGAGAGCTTCATAGTGCTGCAGCTTGACCCCTTGAGTCACCCAGGAGGCCCCTTATCTTTATTTTTTATTTTATATTCCTATTTTTATTTTCACACATAAAGATTGAAGTTGCAAATATACGTCACCAACATAAACAGAAATTATTTTTAAAATGTGAATCACCATTTAGTCATGCTCACAAGACTTTTCAATATTGTTGACTGTACTGCTCTTGCAACTTGACATTAATTAGCATAAGTGTCGTTTTATTTTGTCAGCAAGGCCTAGCGCACATACAGTAATGTATAAAGGCTCTGATGACATGCAGAAGTGGGAGCGGAGGGTCAAAAGCACACTATCTAGTGCTGTGAAGCCTGACTGCTTCATCTCTCAGAGTCAAAGTAAGGAGGAACAAGCTTATTGATTTATTATTATTATTATTATTTATTTTTAAATATGTATGTACGTATGTATTTACATGCTGGGAGTGAGCGGATTCACCAGAGACAGAGTGAGAACAGAAGAGGAGGACTGACTGAAACACACTGCTGAGGGGAGCAGCAGTCAAGACAGGAGAGGTCTGCTGCACCATGTGGGTCAGCTCCCTGGCCAGGGATCGAACTCAGGCTGTGGAGGTGATAGCGCTGAGACATAACCCCTAGGCCACCAGGGAGACCTGAATACAGACCCAGTGTGTAGCAAATAAATTTCATTTTGTCCAAAGCTAACCAATTTGATTATAAAAGAGTCAGGAACAATTGCTTGAACAAGAGAAGAAATCTCCAAGGAAACATTTCAAACTATATTCCAGTGATGAAAAGAAAGTCATTTAAATTACACCAGTGTATGCTTTGTACTACTTTACACGCCCACACTGCTATGTTTTAATCTTTGAATTTATTAAAGAGTTAAACTACAACTTTTCTAGATCCATCTTAAACTTAAAATAGTGTGACTCATTCTAAATAAACTTCACTGATAGATTTGAAATTTTCCTTGAAATTACATCAATGGGACATACAGAGAGAAATAAAATTTCAAATCCCTGTTCTAACTTATAACTTCAGTAATCTGTGGGAAAGCTACCTTTTTTACTAGAGCTTTTAATAAAGTAATTCATAGGTAACAATTTGAAACAAACTTTTTTTTATAATTCCTGTGTTTATTGTAAACAGAGATATATTTCTGCTCAATGTTTCAGTTTTAACGTTTAATATTACGGAGAACCAGCTAGTCATAGCTTCCCTTTGACTCGAATTTGTTGATTCTCAACAGGGAAGGATTCTTAATTTTCTGGGCGGGACTTGCTTTTAATAGAGGCGTTGCGGTGGGTCATTGCAGAGTGGGGTCGGGATGCCTCTGCACCACGCCCTGTCAGTTATTGTTCCAGTCAGTGTAGGGAGCAGCCATTTCCCACCTCAGTGCTGCTGGGTTGATGAGATGGAATCTTTAGTCTGTCTCTGTGGCAAACTTTTGGCGAAAGCATGTGGAAAGCAGAGGCAATTATCCAAGTATCTGAGGTAAATGTGTTTTTCTAACCCAAATAGTTATAAAACTACCTCAACTAGTCTCTGATTTTGATGATCTGGACACATCTTTAAAAAAAAAGACTTATTTTTATTTATTTACACATAAAGAACTGGGGTGTAGGCTAGAGGTGTGGGGAGGTGAGAGGACCCAAAGACAGAGTGGGGAGCAGGACAGGCAGGTAAACTGAAATCCACTGCTGAGGGAAGCAGTGGATGAGACAGGAGAGATCTGCTGTGGCAGGTGAGTCAGCTCCCTGATTGGAGATCAGACTCTCCTTGAAGTGGCTGCAGATAACTTGATAGTGCTGAGACTTAACCCTTTGTGCCTCCAGGTAGGCCTTGGACACATCTTCTGCCTATTTAAGTGCATATCTTTTCTGGATCTCCTCATGGGTGGGGTGAGACTAGGGGTGTGTGTGTGTATTTATGGTCCTTTCTAACTTGCTGTGTATAAACACACCAACCCATTTGCCTGTTTTTACTAATTTCATGATGATTAAATTGATTAATTCTAAGGTCATTTTGAATTCATATAAGGCATAACATACCTTAATAATACCTTAATAATAATTCCAAATATACATCTACACTTTTTTAAAAATATGATATAGGAATTCTTGAGCACAGTTTGAATATTTACATCAGTAGACACAGAAATCTAAGTTCTGACCTAGCACCAAGAGCTCCATAAGCTTTAACATGACAGCGGAGCTGTCATCCTGTTTTCGTGAATATCCAAAGTCCTTTAACCATACAAATGTGACTCTCTGTAGTCCAACAATTAGTAAATTGATCTTTTTGCAATGACTATTTTGACTTTTTTTTTCCTGCAGCATTTTTTAAATGAGCTATTTTTTATTAGAATATGTTAGACTACGAGAATGGGCAAAATTACAGAATGTGTTCAAGCATTAAAGTTTTAAAATATGGAACAAAGAAGTCCTTGAAATTAGTTTTATTTATTCATACTTTCTTTAAAAAAAAAACTAGTAGAAAATGAGAAATCAGAACTGGGGTTCCAGGGTGATTATCACTAAGTAGATGAGTATTTAGGGTAAATCTCAGTGTCAGAGCATAAACAGCAAAATGAAAGGGTAGGATTTTCTAGATGAGCTCTAATTCTGGATTTTTAAATTGTATATTCAAATTTGAAATAAAGGCAGAAAATACATATAACTACTGTGAAAATAGAATAAAAAAGATGCAATAAATACACAATTTACTATTAAGACTATTAGAGCACCTTTATCTTAGACAAAGAAATGTTTATTTCATATTTTTAAAATAAAGTATACTAATTCTGGAACAATATCTCCAATTAAGTGCATCAAAATTAATTTAGCCTAAACAGTAAAGAGAGTATGCTCTGGACATAAACTCTGATAATGCAAAACTGCTGGGAAAGATAAATACTCAAGATCATTATCTGTGAGGGGTAAAAAAAAAGACCATTTTGATGGTTGAATATATAGCAATATTATTCAGACTAAAAAAATATATTGAGGGGCCTCCCTGGTGGCGCAGTGGGTTAAGCAATGCACTATGAAGCAAACTGCAGCCACTGCAGCACGAGTTCCATCCCTGCTGCTGGCCAGGGAGGGGACCCACATGGCACAGCAGACCTCTCCTGCTGTGCCCACTGCTCCCCTCAGCAGTGTACTTCAGTTGATCTGCCTGTTCTGCTCTCTGCTCTGTCTGTGGTGAATCCTCTCACTCCCCACACCTCTGGCCTGTACCCCAGTGCTTGTATGCATAAATAAATCTTTAAAAAAAAAAAACTAAATTGACAGCTTCCATCAAGTTATTTGACTATGTTACCTTAACTTATCCAACACAGAAAGTAAAAGGGGTTTAGTTATTAAACAAAATGACCTCCTTAAGAACATGGGAACCAGGATCTCCTTGGTGGCCTAGGGGTTAAGTGTCAGTGCTATTATGGCTGAGGCCTGAGTTTGATTCCCACATGGCACTGCAGACCTCTCCAGTCTGCCTACTGCACTCTCAGTAGGGGATTTCAGT
>JAGFMF010011398.1:927130-970247 GCA_019455555.1 Galemys pyrenaicus
AGGAAGGGAGCGTGGGAGGGAGGGTGGAAGGGGGAGAGAGGGAGGGAGGGAGGGAGGGAGGGAGGGAGGGAGGGAGGGAGGGTAGCATATACTGGGGCAAGTAATAAAATCTCAGTAGATTACATCAAATAAAGATGACATTTTACTTATATCCATTCTACTCCGCAGTTCTATTCTGGTCTTAGATATAGAGAACTTATACACACACACATTAACACACATGTATGTACACACACAATGTTCCCACTTAAATAAAAAAAATCTATGTATAATAATATGAATAGAAACTTCTACTATAATAATATAAACAACACAAATTTAATTTGAGGAACATAATCATGTACTTAATACTTATTGCATACACTTGTCAGCCTTCCATTAATGTCAGTCTTCCATTAAGAAATTTGGGGTTACACTGTATAGATGTAAATGGGGGATCTGAAAATGGTAATTATGATTGTATTCTGTTTTTACAATTTTACCAATTTTAGTGGTAAACATTAATTTCCTTTAGTAGTGAGAACAGTCTTCCCACCAGCTGGCAATATTGCCTAGGATATTTATAATATAGAGAAATATCATGGTAAGTGGTAAAATATGTATAACAAGACTTAACGATTTCTTCTTTTGTGGCCCAATTTTATGGCCCATTTCTGGATGTTGTCCAAAAGTGCACTCATGAATGAGAATTTAGATTTGTCAAGCTATAAAGTGTCCCCAAGTGGTATTGAATAAATCTCGAAAAAACCTTTCCCTCTAAAAGACACTTGTTTGAATGAAGAGCTGTAAGTCCTCCAGAAAGATCCTTTGCTTAAGAATATTCACAGGCGTTCTTCATGTGTCAAACTATACTTGAGAAAGCAAGCTGAAATACACTGTATATAAAGCATTAATTACAACAACAGCAACAAAAGATAATCAATATCAATCCTCTCAACTTGGATCTTCACATAAGAATTCCAAGTACACTTCCAGTATGATAGCTGTGCTTCTTTAACAATACTTTTGAACTATAAGCGTATTGTAAAGATATAAAGATGTAATAAATTCTCTCCTGATAGAAAAAATATTCTGCCAATATCCCTATATAAACAACTTTAAATATAACAATAACAAGAAAGGTATACAATCTTTTGTGAACTTAGGTAGAATTTTATATTAATTCCTAGGGAAATTTCATATGGGTTCTCTTTTTAATTTTTTTTTTCTTTCTTTTTGTGCATCAAAGAACTGGGTGTAGGTCAGTGGTACAGGTGTACATGAGAGAGGATTCACCAGAGACAGTGGGGAGCAGAGCAGGAAGATCGACTGAAATCCACTGCAGAAAGGAGCAGAGGATGAGACAGGAGAGGTCTGCTGTGCCATGTGGGTCAGCTCCTTGGCCAGGGATCACACTCAGGCTTTAGTGATGACAGTGCTGAGATTCAACCACTAGGCCACCAAGGAGGCCCCCTTTGTTCTCTTCTTGTTGCTACAAGCCAGTCAAATTGAGTTTTCCCTGGGACTAACCACAGAGCTGAAGCTATCTTAGTTGGTGTGATGAATATGAGGGTGATGGGGGAACAAATTCAAGGAGTTAAGACTTTTCTCTCCACGTGGACCACTGTCATAAGTGGGTGGGATAGAACACAGGTTGCAGCAGTGATAGCGCTGAGCCTTAACTCCTAAGTTACCAGGGAGGGCCGGATTAAGAATTCTTAAATGAGACAGCTAAATCGTTCTTGACCAGGTGTCTCATGAAAGGTGTTATCAACAATTGGCCAGGACTACAGTCCTCTGAAGCTTTACTAGGGCTGGGGACCTGATGCCTGATGGCTCACGCAAACGAGTGCGACTCGCTGGTTATCATTTGGAAGCTTCACTTTCTTCCCACGTAGGTTTCACAACAAGTCTGGTGAAATGTCTTCATGACTTGGCAACTGGCTCTGATCTGACTGAGAATTCAAAAATCAAGGCAGAGGAAGCAATGTGATTTCAGAGAGTGGTCAGCCGTGTCACCATTGCTGACAAGAGACCAGCTCTAACTGTGAGAGGGAGTACCAGAAAGCAAGGCTCCTGGGGCGCCATCTTGATAGTGGGTCCACCAAATCCCTTGTGATTTTTATTACTAAGGCTGAGTTACGTGCTGTCAGTGTATTGTCACAATTTTACAAAATATATAAATTTTTCCACTCTTGTTCTTGCAATCTTCTGTCTCGAAAGTCCTCTAGTTTTATTAATTTACTTTCATTTTTTCTTCTTTATTGTGATTCTTGAAAATGAGGCATCATATTTATCTCTATTTTCCTAAATTTTCAGTCATTATCTTTTTGAAAATTACTTCTTTTCTACTTTCTCTAGTATTTCTTCTGGTAATCTAATTTAACAAATATCATTTTCTCATATCTTTAATGTTATCTCTTTTTCATAATTTCTCTTTGTTTTTCTGAGAAATAGGTAATTCATTTCTATCTTCTAGGTCTCTAATCCTTTACTAGTTGATCTTTACTTATTGCTTAATCAATCTTTATTGTATTCTCAATGCCTGTATTTCTCATTTTATAGTAGTTTTTTTTCCCCAAAACTAGCTTATTTTGATAGCTTCTTGTTACCCAATCCATTTCCATTACTTCTTCAAAGATTTTGGCATGGTTATTTTTATTCTTATTCCTTTTAAAAAAGATTTTTGTTTATTTATTTATTTATTTATGCATACAAGACTTGGGGTTGTAAGCCACAGGTCGGGGGCAGGGGAAAGAATTCACCAGAGACAAATGGGGAGCAGAACAGCTGGATCTACTACAATCGAATGCTGAAGGGAGCAGTGGGAGAAATAGGAAAGGTCTGCTGTGCCCTATATGGGTTAGTTTGCTGGCTGGGGATCAAATTCAACTGCAGTGGCTGCAGGTAGCTTGATAGCACTGACTTTAACCCCTGTGCCACCAGAGAGGCCCTATTTTTACTCTTATTCTGATGGTGGTACTTCTGAATAAAATTTTTTAAATATTTATTTATTTATACATACAGGAACTGGGGGATGTGGAACCCAAAGATCTGGGGCTGTGAGAGGATCCACCAGAGACAGAGTTGGGAACAGAACAGGCAGAACAGGCAGATCTACTGAAACACACTGCTAAGGGGAGCAGCGGGAGAGGCAGGAGAGGTCGGCTGCGCCATGTGGGTCGCCTCCCTGACCAGGGATTGAACTCATGCTTCAGTGGCTGCAGATAAATTGTAGTGCAATGTTTAACCCTTGTGCCACCAGGAGGGCCCCATACTTCTGACTATTTCGTATTTTAATTTGTTCCTTCTCTCTTGGTTCTCTTTCGTTATGGTTTGTTTATTTATGCGTTTTGTCACTTTTTGCATAATTTCATGGTTGATTTATTCTAAATAATTGAAATCCTGAGGGGACTGCATTGAAGGCCACTATATCAGATAGGGAAATTTTAAGTTTCTGTCAATGTTGTGTGGAAGAATGTCTATTGATGTATTCAACGTTTTTTGTACTTTTAGTTAAAAAAGTTTTTCTGAACAATGAATTGATATTTAAGTGTATGTTGAGTTTTGTATATTGGACTTCCAGAAAAATACTATTTCAAGTTAGATTACTTTTGCAAAAGTAATATATATTGTAGAGAGACTAGCTAAAATATCTCCAAAGTGAAAGGGTTGAACTAACATTAAAAGTAACATTGGAAATCAAACTGAAACATGATTTGAAACTGTCTGCACAACTGGAGGGACAGACAATGTGGTCTGTTTGTTAAGGGCTCTATTCCTTGAGCATCTGTAAACTCAGTGAAGTGGGAAAATAAACTGAAATGCTGAAACTTTATCTGTAAGTATTTATGGCTGCTACAAAATGATAATGGCTCATGTGCCTCCCTCGTGGTGCAAGGGGTTAAGCACCGCACTGTGTAGCATCTGCAGCCACTGCATTACGAGTTCAATCCCTGACCAGGGAGGGCACCCACATGGAGCAGCAGACCTCTCATGCCTCTCCCACTGCTCCCCTCAGCAGTGTATTTCAGTCAATCTGCCTGTTCTGTTCCCCATTCTGTCTCCGGTGAATCCTCTCATCCCCCACACCTCTGACCTGTACTCCAGTTCTTGTACGTGTAAATAAATAATTTTTTTAAAAAAATGGCAATGGCTCGTATCTGATTATTGTGGCCATTTTTTTAGACTTTTTAGTCAATAGTAGGTCTTACGTTCTTCCTTATTTCTCACTTCTAGCATACATTATGCAGATAAAATAGAAAATACCTTTGGGTCATATGGTCCATAAAGTCAGAACTAGTCTTAAATTTTTCCATCGGTTTATGGTCTTCCTTAAGGTAGGTTATGTTATATTTAGCAGCACTCACATTTAACAAGTTAATTGCCGCCATTCTAGACTCAACTTAAAATAATGATGAAATGCAAAAGCAAGAAATTCATTTTTGTTTGCATGCTTAGTTGATAGTGTAGTGTAATAACACGCATCTGGAGAGATGTGAACCTTTCTCCCTAAATTACTTACAATATTTTAAGCCAATAAAAATGATAGAAATAAAATATATGATATTCTTTTTTGCTCACACAAATCACTTTTATCACTTAACACACACCCACACCTCCATGATTATTAAGACACAGACATGCACACATAGAGGTCTTAAGAGCACCTCAATTTTCACTAAGCTTTCATTTCCTTCAAGGAAACATAAGCTAAAAGAAATCCAGATTGTCTTAAGTTATACCTGAATAGCTCTACTTTTGTTTCAGTCTTCGGCTAGAGAATTAAATTTAAAGCTAAACCAGATTGTCAAAAATTTTCTTAGAGATACTCAGAGAAATTACTCCCCCCTCTATTCTGCTCATGGCTCCTCCCATAGCATTAATTTCATGATCTGCAGTTTAGAGCACTGGTACCTAGATATGAATGAGAATTATTCTCTCTCAAATGTAGCAAGGTCTTTTTGAAAAAAAAAATATTTATTTATGCATACAAGGGCTAGGGTACAGGCCAGAGTCGTGGGAGGTGAGAGGATTCACCAGAGACAGAGTGGGGAGCAGAACAGGCAGATCGAACAGAACATACTGCTGAGGGGAGCAGCGGGTGAGGCAGGAGAGGTCTGCTGTGCCATGTGGGTCCCCTCCCTGACCTAAGATTGAACTCGAGCTGCTGTGCAACCGATGCTTCACAGTGCGGCGCTCAGCCCGCTGGGCCAGGAGGGAGGTGCCAAATGTAGCAAGTTCTTATAGAAGTCTAATGTTATTATTTCTAATATGTTTAGGAAAACAGATATATTCTCAAAGTATTAAGTGACAGTTGAGTTTTTGGAAGCAATTCACAATGTAAATGTGCTATTAGAGCTCAACATGCAAAGTTTATTAGCTTTTTTTTTTAATACTTGAGCATGAAATGAATAGTTATTCTTAGTTTCTCTCTAGAGACTCTTGATCTATATAAGAATAAAAAGAAAATAAGAGTACTACGTCACATTTTTAATGACTTTTGAGTTATTGTGGGCTAGAAATCTGGTAAAAATTCTGAATCCTCTTCTGGAGGAGGTGGTAGAGAGATACACACATAGAATTTTGAATAAAATTAAAATTTCAAGGGGCCTATAAATGCTTTGAAGTCTGCCTGTAGATTCCAGGTTATGATTTTCTGAATTAGATGAAAAACAAAAAACAAACACAAAGTAGATAAATGGCCCAATAATAGTATTATTTAAGGCATAGTATATTTTCTTATTCACCATTGTGATAAGAAATTAGAAAGCTATTAATTTTATATCTGCTGACTTAAATGTACAAATCACATTTGAAGGTATACTTTATATACATTTTGACATGTAACACAGAAATGTAATTGACTATTTTGATGGAAAACTTACCTTGATTTAAAATGAATTCCTTTTATGTTACTAAGAATGAAGTTTAGAGAATGATTTTGACTGCAGAGTTTATGTACCTGTAGGACATTATGATCACATAGGTTTTGTGAACAAATGCCTTATAGCGCAGGGTCTTAAAATGCTGTACCATATGTCAACTAAGTGTACTTGCCAATTTACATTGCTTTACAGGATTTTTTCCAGGACTAAAAGGTTTTAGAGAAGGGCAAAAACAGGCATTATCACCTCCAAATCATATCTGCTCGAGCTCCTTTTTATTGTTTTTACCGTTATAAAAATACACAGCATGGGTATTTTTTAATGACCTAACTATGTGTGAATATTATTAATATTCTTCCATTACATTTATGGAGCTATCTCTTTCCTTTGAACACAGGGAGTTTATTACAGTATAATTATATGAAGACACTGATGTCCATGCAATATAATATAACTTCTACTGAAACATTAATGAAAATTCCTTTAATATGCAAACAACTGCAGTTAAATGTGGACATAAACTTTGCTGAAAATGCCCGAACAGCTGTAGTTGGACTAGACAGTGAACCAGGCAACTCTCCTTGATAATTCTCAAAGACAACAGGTGTCCTAGATAACAAAATATTCTAAATAGAAATACTGAACAAAAAGAAGTTTCTTCCACTTGCATTTTGAAGTCTTAGACCTTATGAAGTGTTGTGTGGAATAAATGTTTAATCTGGATGAAGAAACTTCAGCCTGACTGCTTATTATTACTCTATCATAGAATACATTCAACTGGAATAAAAGGATTTTAGCCTTGTCACCGTGTAACTTAAGGGTTCCATATCACCGCTACTCTAAAGGGAAATGAAAGAGGTATATGTGATTGAGGGAACTTATATTGACCTGGATCTGGAAGAGGCATTAAGACACTGGACTTTTCCTTTTATCTACTGACTGAAATGTGCAATGGTCAATATATATTTTAAGTAGATGTGTTACAGGGCCACCCCAATGTGAAATGGGACAGCCTGACGATGGGTCCCCATCAGCAATTATGCTCAGCGAAATAAGTCAGAAGGCAAAAGAAAACTATTGAATGGCCTCACCCCTAGGAGGAATATAAAGGAACAGAATTTAAAAAGAAAAAAAGTAACAACAACAAAAAAAAGACAAGAACAAATCCAGGACACCTTGTGGGGAGTGGGTTGAGGGCGGAGAGAGTACCGGGTATGGAGGTGATGGTTCACTGGTGAAGTGGTGATGAGAAATCCATGGGGGCCACAACTGATGTCAAATATATATAAATAAAGAAAAAAAATTTTAAATAATAAAAAAATAAAAGGGACTTATAATGAGACTTAACTTCAGGCACAAACAAAAAGGTTAATAAAGTGTTTATTTACAAATGGGAAATGATAAAAGGAGTAACTCGGGAAGAAAGAGATAACTGGCACATGCATCCTGCCATTTCCACTGCGCAGGAACTCCAACAGCACGCTGAACACTGGCGAAAAACCAAGTGGGCCCCCAAGGCCTATCTTTCTGGTAATATACCAAGCCTGGCTGCTTAACTCCACCCCCAGTTCCCAGCAAGCCTCCCTTTGGTGGTGATGACATGATGGGATATATAATCACTGGTGGCTTGGATCTCTTTGGTCTGGGTGGGATGGGGTCCATAAAACCTGCATTGTGGAGTTCATTCAGGACACCATTCCTGCCCCCCAATAGATGAAAATTTTTTTAAAATGGGAAATTGACACTGAAATAGAGAAAAGTAGAGCTAGGAAACTAGGCAATGGAATCTGCAGCAAACGAAATATGAATAAAACATCGATATGTGAATTTCACAACTTAGAGGAGGTAACTTATGTGCACAGATTGATAGACAAGACATTTGAAAAAGTGCTAAATGTAGAAGTTTAAGAGAGGCCTTCATATTTGGGACATCAGGAAAGGACTCTGAATTTGGTAATACTTGAACCTTGAAAGTCTGATTTGAGCAATACATGGTGAGACTGGGATATGGAGAGGAGACTGTAAAATAAGGAGTAGAGGGCTGAAACACTAAGGAATTTTTGTGGATAAGATGAACAGGATTCATTCTGAGAAAGGTGAGAGATGACAACTGGGTTTTATAGGGAGAGGTCAGAGAGTGGGGCTTGTTGGGTGCTAAGCAAAAAGGAATGGTCTTGAATTTGTATGAGTGAAGGGCCAATGGATCATTTCAAAGAAGGAGGGGTATGTTGGCAGTGGGCCTCTCAGCTACAAGGTACTCAATTATCAACAAGCATGTGTCACACCACATTACCAGATCTGTTACTTCTCAGAGCAAAAGCATTAGTGGGGAACAGAAATATGTATATATTAACTTTCATTCTAAGATGATAGCGAGAAATAAATAGATAACATTTAAGTTTATACCAACAACAGCAGGACATGTTTCCAAAAGGAAAACTGGTCTACTCAACATTCTAAAAGTACTAGTAGGAAAAGAATACTCCTGGCAAGTACTAACCCTAAAAACATAAGCACTTATAGGAAGTGTGTGGTGTAAGTTTCTAGAAGACATGTAGCTAGTAAAACAAAATCAATGTTGTTGACTATGTATGTGGCCTAAATCATTCTTAGGGATGAATGAAAAGCTGTTCTCAAGAATGAAGACTAAGTATATAGGAATTTGCACCAGAGTATTAATGTATAAATATTATATATATTTATGCAAGTCTGATACCTTTGGTTTCGTGATTTGAAAGTGCGGAAAAAACTCTTACCTCTCACCACAAGGTCAGCGGAAGCGGAGGAATTGTCCACGATTGTCTGCGCGGTGCACGTGTATCTGCCTGCATGCTTCAGTTGGGCGTTACGGATCAGCAGCTCGCCATTGGCATCCAGCTGTTAGCAAAAACAGCAGTCGTTCAGATCAGTCTACTTTCTACAATTATGACACTTAGGATGCCACAGGTGCATGTCTCGCTAATGAAATGAACACCACGAGAAGCATCTGTTTTAGGTCTTAGCCTTTGTTAAGGTTATTTACATCCTGGGCTTCAGCATCTCAACTGAAAAAAGTGAGCTGATTATTGAAGTTCCTTTTAAGCTATAATATATTTAACCTTCTATTATTTCTATTATCAGAGGATCATCCTGAAAGAAACCAAGGGGTGAAACTATTTTATTGATGTCTTTTAAGGAGAAATATTATGATCCAAAAACCTTATCGCTGAATGTCAAAGAAGATAAATAAATGTCATATGCCTAGGAGTATTAATTGGGTTGTGCAAGACTGAGCTAATTGAGTAATTTCAACACATACCATAGTTCATTTTGCAAAGATACTGTCAGCAGAAACTACCAAAATGGACAATTCTACTTACATGTTCTTTAAAAAAAAATTATGCATACAAGAATTGGGGTAGAGGCCAGAGGTGTGGGGGGTGAGAAGGTTCACCACAGACAGAGTTGGGAGCAGAACAGGCAAAATAGACTGAAGTACACTGCTGAGAGGAGCAGCGGGTGAAGCAGGCGTGGTCTGCCGCGCCATGTGGGTCACTCCCTGGCCAGGGGTCGAAATTGTGCTACAATAGCTGTGGATGCTTCATAGTGCTGCGCCTTGACCCCTTGTGTCACCAGGGAGGCCCTACTTACATGTTCTTTTCACCAAAATTATTAAGTTCCTTGTGGGCAAGAATTTTGTTTTGTTCACTGTTATATTCCCAGTGCTTAGAAATGTATTCAACTTCTATGCTTTGAGCAAGAAATTGAGTGAATTTTGCTTGTGATAAGGCATCTATCTTCCCTAAAAACAGCTAGTGCTTATTGACTGCCTACTTTGTATCAGAGCCACGGCTCTGAAAGTCTAAATATTATTTTATTTTCTGACAACAATTTGTAGATAGTCCTTTCATGTCTCTTTTTTATTTTTGCATACAAGAACTCGGGTACAAGCCAGAGGCCAGGGGAGGGGAAAGGTGAGAGGATTCCCCAGAGACAGAGTAGTGAGCAGAACAGGTGGATCTACTGAAATCCACTGCTGAGGAGAGCAGCGGGCGGGACAAGGAGAGGTCTGCTGCGCCATGGGGATCAGCTCCCTGACTGGGGATCAGACTCAGGATGGAGGGGTGATAGTACTGAGACTTAATCCTTAGGACACTGGGGAGGTCCCCTTTCATGGCCCTTTTATTAAAAGTGATAACTTAGTATATAGCCGAGTGATTTAACTAAGGTCACTGAGCTTGTTTGGGTAGTGGGGGGCTTGCCAAAGCCCATTTTTGTAACAGGGTCATCCCCAAAAAAGGGAAAAATTCCAGAATCCCAGTTCCATCCTAAGTGGGTAAAGCTAAGCAAAAAAAAAAAAAAAAAAATCTGCAGAGAGGAGGATAGAAGGAAAGGAGGAAGAAGGAAGCAGGATGGAGAGCAGCAAGGAGACCTGGAAGAGGCACGTGGAGCAGAGCAACATGTAAAAAAACTGCACTTGCTTTTTAGTCTTAAACTGGTTGAAACAGATGTGAGTGAGAGACCCATGGAGAGGTTAGCAATGGCAGCTTTCATCTTAATTTTAATTTTGCTCTTTTCCTCCCAGATTTGTCTGACTCTTGCTAACCCTTTTCTATGGGTCTCTACTGAAAAGTCCTTTAGACATGTGGCAGACTTTTGGGCCTTGCTTTAAACCAATCCTATTTAGCTAAACTTTTACCTTCAAAAAATAAGTAACTTTAAATGCTTAACTTAAAAACTATGTTCTTTATCCTTTCTGTATTATACCCTAATTATATTAAAGTTCCTTTCCATTAAAAGTTTTACATATTTGTCTTAATGCGGCGAATGGTAAAACCCATTCAAAAAAAGCAAGTTTAAGGGTTCTGGAGTGCTCCTCTCCTTGCCCTGTAACATTTTCGCTGTGTCCAAAATATCCTCATAGAGGAAAATTTGGAAAACTCAATTTTTAAATAGATGTGGTTTCATAACTATATAAAAAAAAAAACACTGATTACATGCATGCATGCATAGTTATCTAGATATATTAAAGAATGAAAAATTAACGGTTATGGTTAATATTTTTCATAACAGGTAAAAAATAGTTTCTATGCTACATTAGCCCTGCAAATATTTTAATTTTGAATTTTTAATAATTGTGTGTAGAATGAATGCTCTGCTCCATGGTAGGCAAAGTTGGGTCCACTGATCCTGGAAGGTGTCTAGGTTTTCAGTTCATGCTTGATTAATGAAATTAGTAACAATATCCTGTTATAATCTGAGCAAACTACTATCTCTGCAATACTACTATCTCTGCAAAAAGAACTGGTCAATGGCCACTGTTTTTTCCTTGATATTAGCCATTTTTAGAGAAAGCATACTTAGAGGTCATACAATGTAATGCCAACTGGCAGGGCGGGGTTCTCTTATCCCTTGAGGACCAGATTGGCCAAAAATCCAGTTTCCAAGATTCCTAAAATTCTTGGGGTAAATGAATTCTTATGTTCTCTTCATCCACATGTCTTTGTCATAACAAGGATGTATCTCTACTTGATTATAAAACCTGCTAACACAACTGAGGGCAACAGTCAAATATTGTGCAAATGTGAACAATAATGTAAGAAAATTTTAAAATGAAAGATTTGGAAACATAATGAAAAAAACCTACTAACACAAAATACTCCCTCACTAGTGAAGTGATTTGGTTAAGAACTGAATGTGATAAAACTCTCCCTGTAGGTAGGACATATCGTACTAAAAATTATCATCCACTCTCCAGTTCTGTTCTTAAAATAGTGGTTTCATTAGGGGGTTTCTCAGTTCGTCTGGGTCACTGCTGGGGCTCACTGTCTTGCCAGCCCCCACTTCCACTCCTGTCTCTTACTTTTCTCTTCCCTGAAAAACAAGATTTTTATTTTTTCTTTCCTCATTGTGAACTGCTTAATTCTTTGAAGGTTACTTGAACTGTAAAAGTAGCTTTTCCTCAAATCCTTACTTTCTGTTTAGAGTTTTTAAAATTTCTTTAGCTTTTACTTTTCAGTAGATCCTAATCTGGGTCCCAACTTGAATTACTTTACTTGACTTTTGATCCGACTCTCAACTTTTCTAGTCATTTATGAAAACACATCTTCCAGAAACTGAAGGCATCTTAATCTCCACTCTTCAGCTCCCTCATCATTCCATCAAATTGTCAATTTACCCAATCTTTCCAATACCTACTGCTTCTGTCCTTGCCCAAGCTACCAACATCTCCCATTGAATTAGTACACACTATTTGTCCACGACTTCATTTCTGCTCCAATTTATTCTTTCTTCCACGTGACAGCCAGTGTGACCTTTAAAAATGCATATACTGGCCTCCCTGGTAATCTAGGGGTTAAGTCTCAGCATTGTCATGCCTGTGGCCTGGGCCTGAGTTCAATTCCTAGCCAGGTAGCTGACCCATCACTCAGCCAACCTCTCATGTCTCGCTGGCTGCTCCCCTCAGCAGTGTATTTCAGTCAATCCGCCTGTTCTGCTCCCCACTCTTTTTTCTGGGGAATATGAGAAAAATCCATTAAAAATACAAATATGTCAAATTACCCCTGGTGAGAATAGATAGCCCCAGGGACAATGCTATAAAGTATCACATTTGGGGGTGGAGTGACAGATAAGAAATATAAGGGACTGCAGAAGCAGCCACAGCTTATTTGGTGTTCAGGATTCAGCATTTGAGCATTCAGTATTTGGGATTCAGTGTTTTTAGATTTTCAGTGATTCTGGTGTCAGTGGTTTCTGTCCTCACTCACTGCTCTTCCAGAAGGCTGTCACTGGTCTCTTAAAGATGTGAAGAGGCTTCCAGCAGCCAACCTCAGAGAGGAAAACTTTGGAGGCTTTGCAAGTAGCCGAGCGACTGAAACTGTTCTTGGTTTTGCTGCTGTTAGAGCCTGGAGGGGAAGGTGAAGACCCAGAGCAGGCACCTTGCTGAGGTGTGAGGTGTAAGTGTGGCCCTTTGTCAGGTCGTTCAGCTGCTGTAGCTGCTGTCTTGAGTGTTGCTGGTCTGGTGCTGTGCTGGGGCATCTCAGCAGCTCTGGAAGCAAATCCTGTTGTGTTTTCTGTTGTCTTCCTGAGTTGGGGCCTGGTCTATAGTCTGGATGCTGCGTGTCTGAAGTGGCAGGAAGATGCCTTTGTTTAGGTCTTAAAAACACTAGACATGGCTTTGGGTGAGGTAAATGGCCATTTTTGGCCTCGGTAACTCTTTGTTTTTCTCTGATTTGTTGAATAAATCCCATTAATGCTGCTTTCTAAACCTAAGTACCGGCCTCCCTGGTAGTGCAAGGGGTTAAGTGCCTCATGGTGGGGTTTCCATAACCACTGCAGCACGAGTTCGATTCCTGGCCAGGGAGATGAACAACATAGCTCAGCAGACCTCTACTGCCTCGCCCACTGCTCTCCTCAGCAGTGGATTTCAGTTGATCTTCCTGTTCTGCTCCCCACACTGTCTCTGGTGAATCCTCTCACCCCTTGCGCCTCTGGCTTGTACTCAAGCTCTTGTGTGCATAAATAAACAAAATCTTTGAAAAAATAAACCTAAATAGTCTTGGAATTGTGCATGCCGGTGAAGAACTCAGAGAGTGAATGACAAAATATTTGGGCAGTGTTCTTGGCCAGTTTTAGTGCCCTTTCCTGTCCTGTATCAGCACAGCACCTTTTACTATATGTCAAATTCTTTACTTCAGTGCAATTATGTATGTGTGTGTGATTATGTGATCAAAGTTGGTCTCCCTGGAAAAAAATGTAAGTTTGCTGTGAGGAAGAAGCATGCCTGTTTTGTCTGTCATTTCTGTAACCTTGTGTCATAACACAGCTGGATGTGCTATATCTGTGGGTCCAGTATGCCAGGAACAGAGACATTGAATAAATTAGTCAAATAGCATCAAGAATCCTGCTGTCTGCTCTTCAGATAATACATATTTTCTTCAACTACAGACAACAGTTAGGTTAAGCAAGCTTATAGAACCCACACCAATCACAGTGTTTCTTAATTGCTGCAGGATGGAGCACACAATTGCATGACAGTGATTGACAACACTGACATATTGATATTTAGTCACCCATGGTTCCTGGCCTTGGAATTTTGTAAGCTTTAAGAGTATTAAAAATATCTCGTTGGGCCTCCCTGGTGGCACTGTGGGTTGAGCACTGTACTGTGAAGCATCCACGGCACAGCAGCGTTTGATCCCCGGACAGGGAGGGGACTCACATGGCACAGCAGACCTCTCCTGCTTCCCTCGCTGCTCCCCTCAGCAGTGTATTTTAGTCAATCTGCCTGTTCTGCTCCCCACTCTGTCTCTGGTGAATCCTCTCACCTCCTTCAACTCTGGCCTGTACCCCAGCTCTTGTATAGGTAAATAAATAAATCTTTTTTTTAAAAAAAGTCTTGTTATATTAATAAAGGTAAATTTTAGAGGAAGGTAACAGAGATGGGGGCCTGTTTTCAGGGAAACAAACTTGCAAAGAAAGTTGGAACCCCCACTCCCACTCCAACCCTCTGGGGGAGGGGAGAGGGGTTGTGGGTTGAATGCAACTGCAATGACCAATGACTTAAGCAATTATGCCTATGTAGGCCAATGAGTTAATCGAGCATGTCTATTTAATGATGCCTCCTAAAATCCCCAAAAGGGAGCTTTCAGGCCAGTGAAATTGTGAACACTTGGGGAGAAGTGTGCACCTGGAGAGGGCATGGACACCCCACACCTAGTGTGTAAACAAGTTTCCAGAGTTCTCTGAGCTAGTGAAGCAAACTAATTGAACCCCAGGAGGGTGTCCTGGGGACTTCCAATCCATAACTGGGTTAGAAGCACAAGTGCCTGGTAACTGAAATGGAGGGCAGCACTGGGAAAATGAGCCCTAAGCCTTTGGAAGCTGATGCTATTGCTTGGTAGCTGGTGTCAGAATTAAACTGGACTCCCCAACATCCTGCTGGTGCCCAAGAATTACTTGTTGGTATGAAGAACGTCCCCCCTCCCCCATCTCCCATGTCCTCAGTTTACTAAGTTCATACTGCAATAGGGCTATGGAGGGGCTATAGCAGATCAAGGACAGGGTCTAACAGAGGACAAGGATCTGTGGGTTCTCCACCTGCATGCACAATGGCAAGATAATTCAGGCTCAGGGAACAACAACAATGGTGCTTATTTAACAAGCAAGGAAAATAAAGGCCACAGGTGTCTCACCCCAGATAGTGTCCACAGGATCCAGAAGTCCTAAACAAAAGACCACTCATCCAAGATGGCACTGTCTCATCAGTGAAGAACTGGAGTGCATGGTACTGGCTAGCAGTGGGTTAGACCCAACTCACTGTGGCTGGAGGTAATCACTGGGGGTGGGGAGTACACTGAGATGACCACACAGCAGCCCCAGCCATAGTCTAAGGTCAGGGTGGACAGCACCACATGCCGGACCAGAAAGCCATGGAGGGAGGAGCACTGGGAGGTGGTGCTAAAGGCGCCTGGACAGAGCGATGGTTACCTGCCAGCAGTTCTGTGTAACACTGTTACCAGTAGTGTCAGTCACTACACTACAGTAGTGTCCACCCACACCAACACAAACAGCTCCTAAAGACACAGGCCCAGGGCCTGGTGCTCCTTTCAGGCAGTGTCAGAGGCAGGCTGGAGGAGGAGTGGCTGGCCAGGCCTCTGCAAAGTGTTTTGGCTTCTCGTCACACTTTGGAGGTTGGCTACTGGAGTCCACTTCTTTCTTCTCAGGAGATCAGGAAAAGGGTCTTTCTCAGGAACCGTGTGTCAGAGCTTGTGTCTCATAGAGTGTGGGTGTCCAGTCAGAATCAACCCCAAGGTGTCACCTGCCCTGTCTTATATCCCCTTTCAGGGTCCCCCACCTATATTCTGACTGGACCATGGATTATTGGACCATAGCACCAACCAGTTCATAGCATACACCAACTGGTATATTCTACAATTCAGACATCAAATCCACCATTCTCTCTACTGCCTGTAACAGGAGAAGCACAGCACTGCAGCTGGCCCAGTAGGGCCCCATGCTCCTCCCTACAGCTCTGAAGAGGGCATTTCTTGCCTTGGGGCAGCGTGGTGGGGGAACTATCAATGTCACCACCATTGTCAGCCTCTGCCTACAGCCTGAGCCCCAGTGGAGCCACTGGTGGTGGGCAGTAAAATGCCCATTAATCACTGTCGCTTGCACTGCCTGCGAGCAGCTTCTGGGCTGGGCACTGCAGCCCTGAGTGTGTGTGGTGGGGGAGGGGGAGTTCCCATTACAGAAGTCTCTTTCTTCACTAGAATCCTAAACACGGTTCTTTGTACATTTTCATTGTAACTATCCCTTTCTGCTGTAATTGTGTTATGTTTCATTTCTTATACTAACCCTAATTCCTTGAGTGAAGAACTATATAAATTATTTAAAATAAAATCTGGGGCCACACTGGTGGCACAAGGGTTTAAGCACATAACTATGAAGCTATCCACAGCCAACACAGCACAAATTTGATCCCCGATCCCTGCCTCCAGCCAGGGAGATAACCCACAAGGCTCAGCAGACCTCTCCTGCCTGCCCACTACTCCCCTCAGCATTGTGTTTCAGTCAATCTGCCTGTTCTGCCTGTTCTGTTTCCCACTCTGTCTCTGGTGAATCCTTTTATCCCCCACACCTTGCAGTTCTTATATGCATAAATAAATAAATCTTTAAAAAAGAAATAAAAATAAAATAATATCTGACTTACAAAAGGGATTCAACAAATGAGTATTTCATAAAAATTAATAAATACTTATTTTCCAAAATTATTTAAAATGCTTTCATTAAACAAATATTCTTTTCATAAACCCATATTGTTTCAAATAAGATGATAATTATATAAGATAAAATAGGTAATTTGAGAACAATTGCTATCTATATACATAAGTTTTAATATCTGCAAATAATATAAACCTCCAAGTTTTCTTAGCATCCACATGTCTTCCTGAAGAATTTAATTTTGCCCCGAGAGATATCTGGTATTTGCCCTCAACTTCTAGAAGGTTGTCAATAATGTCCTTTTGGTCTGGAAATCTTGGATCATAGTGTATAGTCTAATAATGTGAGGTAGGGTAGGAATTAGCCAAGCCTTATAGTCGCAAGAGTAGGGGCTGACCATGCCAGGAAAACATCATTGTGACTTAGGGGAGGGGCTTTGAGTCAAGTGCCATCAGTCATCCTAGGCTGAGACTAACCATGTGGGCAATCGATCACTCATGCCCACACAATTAAACCCCAATAACATCTCTGGACACCAGTGTTTGAGTATGTTTCCCTGGTTCCCTGTGTGGACTACCACGCACCAGAATCGATAGCATAATATGTCCAGACTCCATGGGGAAAAAACAATGGAAACTCTGTGTTTGTTAGTTGTTCCAGACTCTGTCCTCTGTATTTCTTTCTTCCTATGTCTGATATTTATCTCTTCCTGTATATATTCATTCAGTCAGTCACATTATACATGTTATTTTTTAATTATGACAGTGAGGCAATGCTGATTTGCAACACCGCAAAATGTTTTAGGGTAAAGGTTTACACCTGTATGAATTTATGCTATTATACCACGCTTATCACACCTCATTTTATGTTCATCTTTTTCCTTTAATAAACTGTAACCATGAGTATAATAACTTTATGGGAGTTATATGAGTCCCTTATAGCAAAAAGCAAAACTGAGGGTGGTTTTGGCAATAAACAACTGGAACTTGTAGTTGGTATTCAGGTGGGACGGTTTGGGGGAAATGAGTTCAACTCCATAGTTGAACTAACTTCTCGTAACATATTAAGCAGAAATGAGGTAATGAAGATATTGTTGTATTATTTATAATGCCATTTAAAAATATTTGAGGTAAGGAGAGAGTAAGACTATATAAGGAAAAGGTTATAATAAAAGAGTTTTTCTTGAGGTATCATAAAGACTAATTGGTACATATTTCTGAGCAATTTTCTAGTGAGAAAAATTAAAACAATTTAAAATAACTACACTAAAATAAGACTAAAACATCACATATTGTAAGTCAGAATGTTTTAATGTGCTTTGACATCCTTAATAACACTACATTTTGACATTAAATATTCATTAATAGAAATGCATTAAGTAAAATCTTTTGAAACTATTTGTAACATAAAACAATTATTATAATTTAAGAATAATTTTTGCTTAAAACTAAAAAGCACATAGTTCCAATATTATATTCTTTCATTATGTGACCAATAAAGATATCAAAAAATGTAAATGTTTTATATTCAACCTTAAAATAACTAAATAAGAGCAGAAAAATAATTTTAAAATAAGGAACATGTGCCATCATAATTTTTGTGAAGTATCTGTTCTGAATACCTAGTGTTCTTTTCTCTTAATGAAATTTCTTTCCTTCCCAAATTCTGTTTGAATCATATTGCTACTACTGATTAACTTATTTGAATTTGAGAGGAATAATAGCTTGCTTTTATATGCTTTCCACATGTGAAAAGACAAATTACTTTGCCTTTAAATATTATAGTTGGGGTGTCCCCAGTGGCCTAAGGGCTAAGGCTCAGTGCTATTACCACTACCATCTGATTTTCATCCCTCGCCAGGGCGCTGGCCCACATGGTGCAGGAGACCTCTCCTGTCCCACCCACTGCTCCCCTCAGCAGTGGATTTCAGTTTATCTGCCTTTTCTGTTCCCCATTCTGTCTCTGGTGCCTCCTCCCACCAACACCCACACCTCTGGCCTATACCCCAGTTCTTCAATGCAAAAATATAAATAAAAAATTTTTTGAAAAATGAAAAAATAAATAAATATTGGATTTTTAAGACATGAAAAACCTACATAAAGTAGGTTTAAACCTGCAACCTTATCATTTGCTCTATATTTTGTGGAGGTGTGGTACTAAAGTTCCTCACAAGGACAGCAGAGGGAAAATATACTATATCATTTCCAAAATAGTCATGTATGTATAAAATATTTCCTTAAGTTTTTATAAATGCTACTAGCACTTTCCATACCTCAGAAGAAACTGAGACTCTCCGTGGTCAACAGAACGCTTACAAAGCAAGTAAAGACCATGGACCTCAGCACATTCTAGCCACAAATTAGATATGAATGCTCCCTACATTTTCACTAAAAACCACGACTTGGCTGAATTAAAAAAATGCTTCCTTTAATCTGAGGAGAGCTGAATCACATACTGGAAATTGTGATAGCAGGGCTCAGGGATGTTTCAAAGTATATATGTGGTTTACCACTTAGAAATTTCCCAAGTTTTATAAATGCCTGTTCCTTCCTTCCCACCACCACGAGCAAACTGTGCAAGCTCACAACAGTAGTAGAAATGAGTCTGAATTACTAAGTGGTGTTAAGCAACTAAATTAATTATAATCAACAACAAAATATGCTGTACAGTACAAACAAGTCTAGATAAAATGCAGAACTCATAATGGCTTATACGTTAATACAAACATTTGTTTTAATCATTGAAGTTCAGAATGAAGGGACAGATATGAGGGCTGAAGGGAAGCATATAATTTAAAGACACTATTCTAGAAACTGCAAACAATTATTAAATACATATGATATATTCTAGATCCATAAGTATATATATTTTTTCATTCTTACAGTTGGCTTGTTAGGTGATAGAAGGAATAACTATATCAAATATCCCACATGCAAGTGCAAATTTTAACACCACCATTTCCAACATAACTAACAGCAAATATTTGTTAAGGGGTTCATACATGCCAGGGACTGTTATAAACACCTTACATATACAAACTCAGTTACTCTTAAACAACAAACTTATTGTACATATTTTACCTGAAAATACTATCTATAGACAATACTATCTATGAGTACTATTCTTAACTTTATTTTTAGAAATGAGGATAGAATCCTACTGTAATTATAACCACTACTACTGCTACTTCTATTGCAGTTATGGAATACTAAGACTGCTATTACTAACATTACTGTTAAAACTCGCATTATTTTGCTGTTGCTACTGCCATTGCAAAAGCACTACTCAACCCTACTAACATCTGATCTAATTTATTAAACATCTTTTGAAATCTGGCAAAGTGCTAAATACATCACATGTGTTTTCTTATTTGATTTTTATGATACCTAGATAGATGCTATTCATTTTCCATTTTTGAGATAAATACTTTGAGATTGTAAGTTAAACTACTGGTAGAAAGCTCAAGAGTTACTATGTAACTCTGGTTCCTCCAGGTCAAGCTGTTTCCAGTAAAGCTGTACTTTACTGATAGACAACTTAGGTACATAATTTAGGCTAATAAATTTAGACTCATAATTTGGTAGGTAAAGTAAATACTTTCTTATAGCAGACAAAATTCAATTTGTTATTTCTTTTGGCAATTTAAAATTTTCAAATATAATGAAGTGGAAAAAACAGTAAAATGCCCATATACACTAAGAAATTTCTCATATAGCATTATGTTAGGAAAGGCTTCAACCCAAAAACAGATGACTGGATCAAGAAGATGTGATATATACACACAATGGAATACTATTCCGTAATCACAAAAGATAAAACTCAGACCATTCACAGTAACATGGATGAAGCTGGAAGGGATGATGTTTAGTGAAATAAGTCAGAAGGAAAAAGAAAACTATCGGATGATATCACTTATAGAAGGAATCTAGGGAAATCGAACATATTGTCAAATAAAAAGACAAAACTTGTTGGGAGCTACAGATTTGAGGTTTAAAGCAGGGGAGAGGAGAAAAATGGATCAAAATAGGGATAGGAAGAGCAGAAGAGACTATGGTGTTGGTTCACAGGGGCTGTGGTGGTGGGATATTTATGGGGACTATACCTGACGGAAGAATACTGTGAAAATACAAACAGTGTAAAATAAAATTAAAAGTTATGGTCCTCCCTCATGGCTCAAGGGGTTAAGTTGCAGCACTAGGAAGCTATCAGCAGTCACTGTAGCACAAGTTTAACCCCCAGTCAGAGAAGTGACCCACATGGCACAGCAGACCTCTCCTGTCTTACCTGCTGCTCCCCTCAGCAGTGTATTTCAGTCTGTCCGCCTGTTCTATTCCCCACTCTGTCTCTGGTGAATCCTCTCATTCCCTGAACCTCTGGCCTGTACCCCAGCTCTTGTATGCATAAATAAATAAATCTTTAAAAAAATTAACAAAAAGAAAAAAATAAACAAGTTACCAACATTGACACTGCCTGAGAATAACGTTTTACCAAAAAAAAAAAAAAAAATGTAAAGGTAACTTTTGAAAATAAAGCAGTGGGCTAGAAATATAAAAACTTAAATTAGGAAAGTTGTCTAGGATAATTATGAGGTCAACGACTATTTATAGAATCCATGCAAATGTTAACTATCCCTAAGTTTGTCTATTTTAATGACCGAAAAAATTAATAAATTGTTTCATTTGAAATTAAAATTCAAAAAGAAGGAAAAAATTTTTGAAGTCTTAACTAAGCATTTTGGATCTTGAACAAAAATATCAATGCTTTGAATTTAGAACCTATGTTTTAGAGTTGAAAGGAAACTTGGATATCATTTCATTTATATGGTTTTTTTTTAAATTGGTTCCCTCTAGATGTTGTGTTCTAAAGATCTTCCCGGATTACTTGGTGGAAGGAAAGGATCAGAATGCAGAGTTTTTGAGGATAAGAAGAAACCATGTGGTTGGCACTTTTGGCTTGTAATTTCACACACACACACACACAAACACACACACACAATTTCTTAATTTATAGGGTCTGATTTAAATTTCCCTTGAGAAAGTGATTCTACTGCTAAAGACTTTTGGTTGTTTTTAAAACTTTTGATATTGCTAAACTTCCTCATAGGACATATAAGCAGTCTGAGACTCAACGAGTCATGTAAATGATCAAGGGCAAAACCAAAACAAAAATATAAACCTTTAGATAATATTCTGGTCTTTAAGAAAATTGGAAATATGGTGCCTTCCTGGTGGTGTAGTGAGTGGTTAGATCTCAGTGCTATCACGCTGATCTCTTCAATGGCCTAAGTTTGATCCCTTGGCCTACACCACAGTTTGGGAAAAAATAGAGGTTTTTATTTTTGATTTTAGTATAACAGCTAAGGACAAAATAATTGATTTCTAGTGTGATAGCAGAAATTAAACATCAGCATCCATGAAGTTAAATCACAAACTTCCTAAGACATCAAACTTTACATGCATATTGCCTCCTCTTTTTGCTTAGAATACTTGCTCTGAAGAACAAAAACTTGGTGTTCTATGTGCTGAATTCAATTTAATTACTGAATTCAACAAAAATACTTACTGGGGCTTCCCTGGTGGTCTAAGGGTTAAGTCTCAGTGCTATTACCCACTATGGCCTGAGTTCGATCCTCAGCCAGGGAGCTGACCCACATGGCACAGCAGATCTCTCCTGTCTCACCCGCTGCTTCCCTCTGCAGTGGGTTTCAGTCAATCTGCCTGTTCTGCTCCCCACTCTGTCTTGGGTGAGTCCTCTCACCCCTGCACCTCTGGTCTATATCCTGGTTCTTCTATGCCAAAATAAATAAACACTTACTGAGGACTGGACTAGAAGAGTAAGTTTGACATGATGTCTAAACTGAAGTGTGATCTTAAAAGAAGCAACTAAGTATAGACCCATTTAGTGAAAAATAGCAAATAAAAGACAACAGTTAGGTCAAATATAGATTTATGATGTAGTGAAAGGGAGGTCAGGAAAATTATATGTTCAAAGTGAGGATTGACAGAATTCTCTCTTTTCTTATCAGTAACTACTGATAAGAAGAGCAGAGGGGATATTCAACTATGGATAAAATGCCTTTTGTGTTTTTGTGGGTCACAGAACTATGTCAGAGAACTAAGCACCTTTCACACATTTTTCTCTTTTTCAAGGTTCATCAAAATGTGTCTTAAATTCACAAAACACATAAAATGTATCCTCTGTTTCTTTTAATAAATTGGAAAATATTTTATCTAGCCGCCTATAGTTTTCTTTGTCCTCAGTATTCTCTTCTACTCAGAATAATAAAACTTCTCTTTACTCCCACACCCATTGTGTTTAATCCCTTTCACAGGGCTGTTCTACTCTTGCTGTCTCCTTTTTTAATCTCCTTTGAGAACATTTCTCAGTCTTGGCACTATTGACAATTTGAACCAGAAAAATTCTGTTTCAAGGGACAGCCCAGGGAATTATAGGATGTTTAGCAGCATCTGTGCAAAACAGAGACCCCCCTAACAGGCAGTGCTCCACGGCCCCCCAACCTCCATGCAGCTGTGAACTCCAAATGTCTCCACATCAGGCCAAAGTCCCCTCAGGAGAAAAATTGCTCTTGGTTTACAAATGCCCCTTTTGGGTTTACACCACATCACTGTGCCTGTCTACAATTCTACTCTGGCTTCATCATCTCTGATTTGATTCTTGCCTTTTTTTTTTTTTTTAAGATTTTATTTATTTATGCATACAAGAGCTGGGGTATAGGCTAGAGGTGTGGGGTGGGTAAGGGGATTCACCAGAGACAGAGTAGGGAGCAGAACAGGCAAATTGACTGAAATACACTCCTGAGGGGAGCAGTAGGCAAGGCAGGAGAGCTCTGCTGTGCCATGTGGGTCTCCTCCCTGGCCAGGGATCGAACTTGTGCTCCAGCGACTGTGGAAGCTACAGAGTGCAGTGCTCAACCCCTTGCACTGCCAGGGAGGCACTGATCCTTGCCTTTACCAGGATTATTGTCCCACTATGCTTTTCTTCCTTTCAACATCTGAAAAATCACTACCATTTGCTCAGCATGAGCAGGAAGCCGGGCAAGTAAAAGGAACAAAGTGACTTCTGTTTTATTCTCCCTCTGCTCTCTTACTCTCTCGCTCTTGCTAGTCCTTATGTACAAGCATAAGACTTCTGTTATACTCCCAGAATTCTCTAGGAATACATGGAATTCTCTAGGAATACATGAAAATGTATTAAATTTAAATACATTTTTGTAACTCGTTCAGTATGATTAGGAACTTCTTTAAAAAAGAAAAAATAGGGGCCTCTCTGGTGGCTCAAAGGGTTAATCACCCCACTATGAAGAATCTGCAGTACAAGTTCAATCCCCAGCCAGGAAGGTGACCCACAAGGCACAGCAGACCTCTCCTGTATCATCTGCAGCTCCCCTCAGCAGTGGGCTAGTATGGAAATGTATTTAGTGGATCTGCCTGCTCTGCTCCTTACTCTGTCTCTGGTGAATCCTTTCACCCCTCCCCACACCTCTGTGGCCTGTACTCCAGTTCTTGCATGTATAAACAAATAAAATCTTTAAAAAAGAGCGAGAGAGAGAGAAAAAAGAAAAAAATACCCATAGGGTAATAAATCTGTTGTTCTTTTGTTTTGTTTTCTCTCTATATATAGTATTATCTATATAATTGGAGCCAATGTATACCCATGTACCTACAAACATACACATAACTTATCTGGCTAAATAGGAGGTCATTTAGAGTTGCTGACTCTTTATAGTTAAACCACCGTAGATGCTGTAGACTTGATTTACAATGTATTGCAAAGATTGCTGATAGTATAAGGAAGAATAAAGTGATTTGATGATCTTGAGTGAATATAAAAGTTCATTAAACAAGACTATAAAATAAATTATGAATAGAAGTGTGCTATCTCTTAGTATTTCAAAAATCGGGGAGGAGGATCATTTAAATAGATACCAACAGGAATACTAACTGATTAATTAAAATAGATAACCTGCTTTCAAACCCTCCAGCTTCAATTCACAAGTTACATGATTACTTTGGCAAGTAACTTATTTGTCCAAAATCAGTACTTCACTTTCTAACCCTTAGTTTTCTCAACTTGAAAACTGAAAAAATTACAATAACATCTGCTTCATAGAGGGTTGCTATGGAGGATGAGTGAGAACAACATGAAAGACACTTAATCCAACACAGACCTATCAATAAACATTTAATCCATGTTGATTATTATAACCTCTCTATTGCCCCCACCAAGCATCTCTAGAATTTTTCTGTCTCTGAGAAATTATCTAGTACAGCAAGCAGTACAAGAATTAAATTATGAAAAATGAGATCTTTAACCAGGAAAAAATTATCTGGCAAAAGCTTCTGGAATTTTCAATGAAGAACGACTGCTCTATTATAAAGATTATTAATAATAACCACATACAATATGCCAGGGCTCATGCCAAGTGGTATCTCACTGGATCCTTAGAAAAATACAATGAAGTAACCAGTTCTCCAAACCCAATGAAGTAACCTGAATGAAGTAATTGGATTATTGACATTATAGAGGGGGAAAGCAAAAGCTTAGAGAGTTTCAATTACTGGCTAGAGTCACAGAATCAGAAGTGAAGAAATGGAGTCTGCCATGGCAGAGCTGGGGACAAGTTTTATTCAGTGATCTTTTCAGGTAAGCAGATTGTTAAATGTAGTGGGAATGTCGTATTTACTGGGGTAGGGGGCTTACTATAAAGTCTTAAAATAAATACACATCTTCAAAAATAAAGTTACTTTTTCTGATGTGAATCTAATTAAAAAGGATAAAGAAGAAATTTTAAAATCACCTTTCATTGCATATCTTAGACATAGTGTGGGAACGTGTTTAATTTCAAAAAGCTTCAAGTTCCTCTGATGCTAGGCTGTGAATTTTCAAACCCTATGCAAGGTTGCCACTTGGTGGTCAACATCAGGAACAGCAAACATGAATAAAAGTAATTCTTGAAGTTAAATTGGAAAATACTTAGATTCTTGAAATAAGCAGTTTATAAACTGTTATTTGTATAATCTTTATTACTTAGTTTATAATAATAATTTTAATAATTAAATTAAGACACAATAATAGTAACATCAGATCTTATTTTTCATTGACATTAGTTTTGATGACTGTGATTATTACCAAAACATTTACACCTAAATTTTAAACTCACAGGGTATCTCTTAACTGGTTTATTTTGGATCAGTACCTATGTTTGCCCTATTCAGTGTTCTGTTCATCCTAGTACCTATCACTGTTCCTGCTTGTGGTCTGTGTTCAGAACAATACTTTAAAATGAACCAGGTATTTAATTATTGAAATATTGCCAGAATCAAGTAAAATATCACTTTGCATTTACTCATCTCAACACCTGCTAATCCCATTATGCTTGCACTCGCTATCATGGTAGGAAGAGCCTACCCTTCTGAGAGCAGCCTATTAATGATCCCAGAATCAATTACAATCCATTAGGGCCATCTTCCATAGGTGGATCAAACACATATGGTGTTTTTACTCAAGTGTTGTTGGGTACATTTAGTGGTAAAGTCTGACTTTGAAGTCAGCCTTAAAAGAGAAAGAAAATGCAAGGGAAAGCTTTGTAGGTTTTTCTTAGGTTCAAAGACAAAATTAAGGTTAATAATTTATTTAAAAAATAAATACTCCTATCTGGATTTTCAAAAATTATTTAACGCATTAAATCCTCCTGTCTTGCTACAAAGTGTCAAAAGTGTGCATTTGATCATCTCATCTAATTAAGCTGCATATTTAGTCCACCATCGACAGATCATTTTTATCTGGTGGAATAAGCTGAAAGCTGGGATGGTAAAACTAGAGGCTACAATTAAGATTCTATTCAGGAGTAGCAGAGGCAGCTAAGTGAGCCAGTGATGATCATTTGCAAAAAAGAATAGGTAGAGTAAGTGACGACCAAAGTCTTCTGTATTTTTATTATCCAATTTACTAACTTCTTCTTAGTATTCTAGTTATTAAATATTTCTGTTATCTTAAAGCACTGGGCTTTTTTTTCTTTATCTCATTTTTTCCTTTTTCACTATCTTCACCCCTTCCTGCCTTCATTTAAAAAAAAAGTTTATTTACATAAACCAACAAATAGTAATTATTTTAAAGGTCATAAAGAAGACTTTGCATATCAAGTTTCAATTTAATTGAGAGCAACTATACACCTAAATATATTTATACAGACTTTGCTAAGCTATTATGTATCTACATGTGCAAGCTGTGATTGCATATTTTTGAAATTATTCAATTCATAGCACCAAATCCAAAAAAAAAAAAGTAAAAAATGAGTGCAATTACCATTCTTCCAAAACCAATACAATTTGAAAAAATGATTAAAGATATCGGTGTCAATTCTACTCATGTTGAACATATTTATAATTAAGCCTATCAGAAGAAAAAAATGCTTAAAAATAAATAAATAAAGAGATGATAAAGTGAAAGCAAAGGTGGTATAGGCTCCAGACTGCAGATCTACTGAGGAAGAGCACATAACATATAAAAATTGTATTAAAATTAAGGGGGAAATGGACCTAAAGCCCAATAACTACTTACCGATTAATAATATATCCACTAAAATTCTTTTTTTTTCTTATGATTTTATTCTTACATCAAAGAACTGGGGTGTAGACCAGAGATGTGGGGGTGAGAGGAATTACCAGAGACAGCTTAGGGAGCAGGTGGATCTACTAAAATTCACAGCTGAAGAGGAGCAGCAGGCAAGACAGCAGAGGTCTGCTGCAGTAGGTCAGCTCCCTGGCCAGGTATAGAACTCAGGCCATAGGGGTGACCATTGCGGTGTCAACACTGAGACTTAACCCCTAGGCCACCAAGGAGTTCCTCCACTAAAATTTTTAGGGCTAGTGGCCATTTTTAGGAACTCAGGAGAACTACAATTAATACTCTAAATCGAGGACATGCCTTTCTGCCTGTGTTTGTCTTGTGAACATGAGCATAGAAATAGAAGTTTCAGCGCAAGGATTCATTGTGAGGAAACTTAAAACACATACCATAAAATTCCGCTGATAATGAATATTCTCCTTGTTAAAGTCGATCACGTAGCCATTGAAGGACCAGACGAACGTGAGATCCAGGGCGGGGTCAAAGGCAGCCGCGCACTGCATGGTGGCATTTTCTCCCACGGTGATATCAGCATTAATCGGGGCCAAGATAATTCGCGTAGGATCTGTAGTACATTTTTTAAATAAAGCAGTAAAGCACAATTTAAGAAAATAAGAGAACTATATCATCTGGTACAGTGAAAGCATAACTATGTATATATATATACATTTTTTCCCCCCGTGTAAAGGTGTAGAGGCATAAGATGTTTCAAATTCAGGAACAACTCCATTAAGAACTCTGCCAAGAATGCGTTTGAAACAGGAACGTATTTAACAATGGACAATTTAATCAACATAACACTAAGTCACATGTACATTAGAAATTAGCACCAGCAAACTTAAATTTCTAATCAAATGGTTTCTTACCTGTGATAACAAGAGTCCCAGTGCTATTAGCCTTCCCTCTGTTATTTTCTGCAAAGCATGTATAGATACCGCCGTCATTCCTTGTGATGTTATTGATTTCCAAGCTTCCATCTTCCCAAATGAGTATTCTATCGAATGAAAAAATACACGATTCACAGTATAAATTTAATGAAAGATTTTTATTGCATTTCTTAAATGTTAACAGGATCTTTAGATCATTGCATTTTACATAATTACTAGAAAGTAAGATTCCTTTTTACAGTGAAATACTTTAGCCTTTGTCTATCATACTTTCTCAGCATGGACACATTGTTTCAGAAAACTGCCTTCATCTCTTTCTTGGACTCACAGTCATCTGTAACTGAACTCCTGCCTCCACCACTGCTTCTAATGGGCATTTTTGGCTTAAGGAACGACTCTCCAGTAGCTCTTCTTACACTTACTTGAAACTGTACTGCAGTTCAAGTCACTCCCAGCTGGCCTGCCTTCCTTTCCTCTCTCCCTTACCTGGCATCAGATTCTCATTGTAACAGCATATTCTTTCGAGAATTTAAACTGACAGTTTTCTCACATATATTAGATGGCAAATAATCTTTATCATCGGTGTCATTCATTTCACCTATACTTTCTAATACTAATCCCCTCACGCTAAGAGTCATTTTTAATTGGTGAAACACAACAAAGATAACTCTGAGATTGTGGAAAATACAGTGGTTGTCAGAGGGGAAGGGAGGGAGGAGAAGCATTAATGTGTGTCGGAACCGGAGCTCTGGGGGAGGGGCGGGGAGCACACGCACATGTCACATGCAATGTTACACTCTCAAAAGTATAGAATTGTATAGTTAAAGCACCTCCCTGGTGGCCTAGGAGTTAAGTCTCAGCGCTATTGTATAGTTAAAGCACCTCCCTGGTGGCCTAGGAGTTAAGTCTCAGCGCTTTCACCTCTATGGACTGAGGTCGATTCCCAGCCAGGGAGCTGACAGCATGGCACAGCAGACCTCTCCTGTCTTGCCTGCTGCTCCCCTCAGCTGTGGATATCAGTCCATCCACCTGTTCTGCTTCCTACTCTGTCTCTGGTGAATCCTTCCACCCTCCCCCAACACCTCTAGTCTATACTCCAGTTCTTTCATGCACACACCCAAAAAGATAGTATGATACGGTCATGTGAATGAATGGCAAACAAAATTTGATAAAATGAATAGTTTTAGTAAGACTACTTAAAGATATTGAATATTTCAGTAAGAATATTTAAGAACTTGATATTATTTTATACCAGTCCTATTCTTAGGTCAATCTAAAAAACTTAAGCCTTCAGGAACTTATCTTTATCTTCAAATGATATGACATGGATTAGCATAAGACATTAGCTAGGACAAGCGGTTTTTAATAAATTTATCACTATTGTTGGCAAAATTGTTCCAGAGTAATTTCCATCTTATTGGTTAATTGTCCAAGCATACCAACTATGGAGTAAAAGAGCATTTTATAGATATCACTAGAAAAAATGCTAAAGATAAAGATCAATTCTGAACTTATAGCAATCCATAGGACATAGATTAACAACTACAAATAAATTCTGTTGGAGATCTATATCATTTTAGCCCCAAATGAAATCATACAATTGAACTTAATTGCAATTTATCAAGACTCATGTCTCCCCTCTACAGCTGAACTATCACATTTCACAAGTCACTATTCAGGCACTGAAATAACTTTGCTATGTGGAACCACATTTTGTAATTCTATTCATCAGAATGAGATTACAGTTATGTTTAAAACCAGTATAACCTAATTCAAAATGGCTCAAAATTTTTGATATAAGACCCGAAACCATAAAATACATCCAAGAAACCACAAAACACTTCAAAACAGTCACTTCACTGATGTCTTTGAGGGACTCAATTTGTTTGCAAGGCAAACAAGAGCAAAAACAAACAAATGAAATTACAACAAAGTAAAAGGGTCTATACAGTGAAAATATGATCATTAAAACAAAGAGGCTATAGAACTGGAAAAAATATTTGTTCATCATACATTCAACAAGTGGCTAATATCCATGATCTATAAGCAACTCATATAACTCAACAATAACTAAAATTAAATAAGAACTCAACAACAACTAACTAACAACTAACAACAAAATAATCCAGTGAAGAAATGGGCAGAAGAGTAAATTCTTCTCCAAAGAGGAAATGTAGATGGCTGTGCAAAGGCACAAGAAAAAATGCTCATCCTCACCTATCATTAGAGAAATGCAAATCAAAGCCACAACGCAATACTACCTTATACCACTGAGAATGGCCAAAAAAAATCTCAAAAAAAAAAAAAGTATTGGCAAAGGTGTAGGAAAAATAGGAACCTTCATATGATGTTGGTGGGATGAGCTCTAACCTTTGTGGAAAACAGTATGGAGGTTTCTGAGAACATTGAAAATAGATTTGCCATGTGATCCAGCAATCTTTCTCCTAGGTATCTACCCAAAGAATACAAAAACACAAATTTGAAGGGATACGTGCACTTCTGGGTTCACTGAATTACTATTTACATAGTCAAGGTATGAAAACAACCAAAATACACAATGACAGTTGTGTTTATTAAGATGGGATACTAAGTTACTAGGAAACTAACTGTAGTCATTCATTACAACATGAATGGAATTGAAGGGGATAATGTTAAGTGAATTAAGTCAGAAGGAGAAAGACAAATGCCAGATGACTTCTCTCATATGTGGAATATAAAAAAAATAAAGCAAAGAAACAGACAAAACAAACCTAGATGAATGCTTGAAATCTGACTGCAGAACTGAGAAGAGGGGAGGGGAGGTGTAGAGCAAAGAAGGGAGGGATCCAGTGATCTGTGGCGGAGGATGATTTGGGTTTTTTTTTTTTTAAAGATTTATTTATTTATGCATACAAGCACTGGGGTACAGGCCAGAGGTGTGGGGGGTGAGAGGATTCACCACAGAAAGCGGGGAGCAGAACAGGCAGATCAACGGAAGTACACTGCTGAGGGGAGCAGCGGGCACAGCAGGAGAGGTATGTCGCACCATGTGGGTCCCCTCCCTGGCCGGCAGCAGGGATCAAACTCGTGCTGCAGTGGCTGCAATTTGCTTCATAGTGCGTTGCTAAACCCACTGTGCCACCAGGGAGGCCCCTGATTTGGGTTTTGGTGGTGGACATGGTTTGACAACATACAGGTAAAGAGCAACATTAGCTCAGTAAAGATAGAAATAAATAGCATATTGCTCCCAAATTTTGTGATTTCTGTCTCTCTGTGCAGTAGAAAACGCATGGTATAACCAAGGGCTCTACGGCAGCATGTCTTCCTGTAAAAATGTCCAATTAATGTTTAATGAACTCTAATAATATGCTAAAAACCAACATTTATTTACTTTTTTTTTTTTTTACAATATTTGCTTTCTTTTCTCAGGTGTATTCCCCATAGAATTTCACCATCAATCACCCATGCACCATCATCATAGTCCCTTGTAGTCTTCCCACCCTTGCTTTGGTCTCTTTCCCCTCCCCTGCAGAATTTCTCTGATTTATAGTTGCCTCTTTATTGTTGTTTGGTTTTCTTTTTTTTTTTAATTATTATTTTTTCTCTTGGTCCCTCATTTCATTCCCCTATATTCCTC
Organism: Galemys pyrenaicus; assembly: GCA_019455555.1. Taxonomy (NCBI): domain Eukaryota; kingdom Metazoa; phylum Chordata; class Mammalia; order Eulipotyphla; family Talpidae; genus Galemys; species Galemys pyrenaicus. Next base: position 958,852 of record JAGFMF010011398.1, read on the forward strand.
CTATAAGTAAAACTATACAATATTTTTCTTTTTTCCTTCTGACTTATTTCACTGACTTATTTCCCTTTTAACTCCATCCATGTTGCTGCAAATGGCATAAATTTATCCTTTTTGATTGCTGCATAGTATTCCATTGTGTACATATACCACATCTTTTTGATCCATGCATCTGTTTTGGGAATTTGGGTTGTTTCCATGCAAGTTACAAATAATGCTGCAATAAACATAGGAGTGCAAGTATCCTTTTGAATTACTGTTTTTTTTGCCCTTTGGGTAGATCCCAATGAGTGAAATTGCTGAGTCATATGGTAGCTCCATTTTTACTAGTCAAATTCAAAATTTTTTAAAAGTTACTTCTTGAATATATTTTCAGTACAAATTTTCTCTCTAAAACTTATTCATATTTTCTTTGTTCATATTATTTTAAAATACTCAAACATACTTGTACATAAAATATCATATGTGTTATTATAAGTACTTAACTAATCCAAGCCACTAATGAGCAAAAGCAGGGCACAAAAATTGGACTAACAGACTCTTAAACCAAGAAGTAATATGATTTGATTTAAGGACTTTAGTCCTGTATTATGACAGGACTAAAATAGTAAATTTTAGAAACAAAACTTTTTCCTTTTTTTGAACGTATGTTCACATTTTAGGAAACCCAATCCATGAAACAGTTTGAAAAATCCTTGTTTGTAGGTCATGAATTTAGTCTTCATTAGAATCAGAACAAAATTTTTTTTATAGATTTATGCATAGAAGAACTAGGGTTTGGAACAGAGGTGTCAGGGGGTGAGAAGATTCACCAGAAACAGAGTGAGGAACAGGACAGGAGGATCTACTGAAATCCACTGCTGAGGGGAGCAGCAAGGGAGACAGGAGAGGTCTGCTGTGCCATGTGGGTCAGCTCCCTGGTCAGGGGTCGAACTCTGGACTCAGTGGCTGGCAATAGCTTGATATCACTGAGACTTTAACTCCTGCAACACCAAGGAGGCCTAGAATCAGAGCAAGATTTTTCCATGAAGGATAAAGGTCAAATCTTGGGGCCAATGGGGCATAAATACGACACCATAAGTTGTTGCAGGAGTGAGTACCCCAAAATGGGAATACCCTTTGTGCAATGTTGGTTGTTTGGTTATTAATGGTCCAGTATCAAATTGAACACACTGCTGCTTTCTTTACCATTGATCCTTAGAGCATCTTTTTGTTAAATTTTCAATAATTCTTAGATCAAATATATTAAGTTTAAAAGTGAATTTATTGAGAGACATCACTGCTGTGCGTGCAGAGCCCTCGCCCACCCACCTCTGTCCCATGTACAGTGACACTCTGGCCATGCTAAGAGAGCTAAAAGCTATGTGGGCACATGTTCATCCCATGTCAACATGACACATGCTCCACTTCCATTGGCAGATTATCAACACATATTCAAAAGGTCATTTTAACCTTGCAGGCTTCAGATACATCTTACTTATGATATTGAATTAATTTTAAATAGATGTGTGTGTGTGTGTAGAAAAACTGGAGTGGGCCTCCCTGGTGGTGCAAGGGGTCAAGCACCGCACTATGAGGCATCCGCAGTCACTGCAGCATGAGTTCGATCCCCCGCCAGGGAGGTGACCCACATGGCACAGCAGACCTCTCCTGACTCGCCCACTGCCCACCTCAGTGTTGTATTTCAGTTTGTCTGCCTATTCTGTTCCCCACCCTGTCTCTGGTGAACCCTCTCCACCCCCTTACCTCTGGCCTGTACCCCAGTTCTTGTGTGCATAAATAAATAAATCTTTTCTAAAAAAGGCAAGAAAAAGAAAAAAACTGGAGTGTAGGCCAGAGGTGTGGGGGGAGGGGGGGAAACAGGGGGGTGCTGTGAGAAGTTTCACCAGACACAGAGTCAGGAGCGGACAGGCAGATCTACTGAGATACACTGCTGAGGGGAGCAGTGGGCAAGGCGGAAGAGGTCAGCTGAGCACTATATGGGTCATCTCTCTGGCTGGGGATCAAACTCAGGTTTCATAAGAGTGACAGGAATGAAGCTTAACCTCTAGGCCACCAGGGAGCCCCCAAATATTACTTCTTACAGGAAACTTGTAGATACCATACAGTGTGCTTTTTATACAAATAACCTATGCAAGTAACATGTTTTTTGCTTTGTACCAAAGTCACAAAATGCTGGCCTGCTTCTTAGGAAGGTGAGAATTTTCTGTTCACTTAAGACAGGAAGAGAGGATTTTTACTTTTAAATCACCTTTTCATTTACCCCACTGATGCCATTTCATACTGAAATATGTAATAGACCAAATTCATAAAATTAAATAAAAAATGAATGTCCTTATTAGGGAAAAATAAATCAGAGAGATTTTATTTTCCATTGTTTATTACTTTTGTGGCCATGGGCACTTTACCAAAAATCTCTGAGCTTCAATTTTCTAAATTATTTATAAATTTAGAAGCCTGAATCTGAACCCTGATTATAACAGATGCTGACAGTGAAGGGCAAGTATTTCTGTCCATCTTAGAACAACTGTATCTTCCATGGAGCAAAGTCAGAATGAATACTTACATTACAATGAGGAAGCAAGTTCTCTACAAAATAAACTACCAAAAGAGAGAATTTTAACTGGATTTCTCATTTTTGAACTGACCTGCTGCTATTGACGAGCCACTCTGTCCCTTTACTCCACGAGAATTTGGGTTTCGGTGCAGCTTTGGGTTTGCATTCAATTATTACCCTTCCTCCTTTAGCGGCCAGGATCTTTTTCTTCATAGGATTCATTTCAAAAGTCGGTGCCAAAGCTAAAAGGAAATAAATGATTATTTTTCCCTTTTGCTACAAAAGAAAAATTATTTCTTCTGTACTGTAGAAAGCTTTATTCTCATTTAATAATCAATGGACAAGATTATTCCCACTAAATATTATTAGCTGTGACCAAAAGACTTTCCACACCTATCACTTTCATTCTTTTGTTTAATTTTGTTGAAATGGTTTACTTATAAAAAATCACTTCATTTTAAATGTTCACTTGGTGATAACTGCATTAATTATTACAGATGTTAGTTACAACCAAATTAATTATAGATATTTACCTTGAAAGTGACATCCAACTGAATTGTTTTGACTCAATTGCACAATGGAAATGAAAGGCTAGAGGAATTGAGCACTAGTATTAACACTGACATAAGGTCATCAGCAATATTTTCAACCACACTTGAAATAAACTGCTTGCATTTTTCTAATGAGAGAATCAATGCCTATCAAGATCATATAATTGCCAAAGGGGTCTCAGGAAGAATCGGGTGGGATTCACATTTGAATCTAGTTCCTTCTGATTCACCAGCATGCTTTTTTCATTACATAATACAACTTCATTACACAAATATTCACTGAAGGCCAACTGTGTGCAGACATTGTGACATGACAAAAGAAACAGATCCCTTTCTTCAAAACCCACCTACCGACAGCTATGGAATGATGGATACATTTAATTCATTGAGGACCACCTGAACTGCATGTAGTTCATCCTTACCTCAAAGTACAGAACAATAATAATGAAAGCAGGGCATAGAGTCTTATAAAAGTTTACTCCATTGATGACATATATGGTGTTTCTCAGTCTCCTGTTTCTTATCAAACTCCAGAGGGAGCCACCCACTCTTTCTGACATTCCAGTGATCTGTAACTGTGTCCTTTCTGAAGCCTACATTAAGTATGTCTTTACCTAGGGTTTGACACTATCATCTAGTGCAGTGATTCTCATGCTTCATCTGTGCATCAAATTCAACTGAGGGTCTTATTGAAATATTGATTCGGCACGTCTGGGACCGGTCTGATACTTGACATGTCTAACAAGCAGGTATTACTCTTGCTGCTACTGCTCTGAGGAACACACTTTATATAGAAGGGTCTAATTTTTTCCATTGTTTCTACAGTTGAAATTTTGATAGTTGGCAATAAACAAATGATCAAACAACTTATGCTGTATAATTAATAGAGAATATGATATTTTATATGAGGTCAATAAGTATATTGGGGTGACACAGTAAGAATACTAAGAAAAATTCAATAGGGTTATATTTTTTAATCTAAATTCATCCAGAAAAGGAGAATTTTTCTTGAATCAGTTAAGTTTAAATGAAAAAACTGATTTTGTGTGGTGATTTAAATGACTTCACAATTAGAAATTATATGAATATCTAGTGATAGAATACCACTAGACTATACCCCCAGATTTTTTTGAAACAGGTAGGAATTATGGAGACAATTACCCCAAATGAGAAAAGGGTTTGTATTTTTTAACTCTTGTTCTTCATTGCTCCTACTAAAACATTAGTATCTGGTGTAGAATAAGAAGTCAAAAAATTGGTGGATTAGTGAGTGAATTAAATAACTTAGGAAAAGACAGACAACATTGCTCATAAATTTAATGAACAAAAACACGTGGAAAGAAATATAAAGATTTCAGAAACATCATTCTGAGCCTAAAACCACTTAAATGATTTGTTTAATGACCACATTAGCAGTCATCAAATACTCGGATGATTTTAGATAGAAATAAAGAGATATTCTTCAGTCTGTGCTGTTGAATTTTCACATTATTTTGTAATGTATTATAGTAAACCAGAAATTTTAAAGAACATAGAAAGTTTAGATTTGGGAAAGAACTTAAACTCTTAAATTGTCTACAAGTCAAAATGATCTTATTGACTTCATCCCAAATGACAGGGTATGAAATCTAAGCCTGAATAATTTTCTTGATGCCTAAATAAACTAGTAAAATTAAGTATTTTAGCAAGGAGTTCTGACTTTAGGGGGAAAGGAATGGAATATGATCCTTGGCATAATAATGAGACAAGGGAAGTTAAAAATTAAGAAGGCTTCAGCTCTTTTAAGAGAAATTCTTCAATCCTTTTCTGCAATGATCTCATTTCTTTATGTGTGCTTTTAATGTCACTCAGTTGTGATGATAACAATGTTTTAAAGAATTTCCCTTTGGTGTAACAATAATAAAATAGCCCACGCTGAGTCTTTGCTTCATCATTCCCATAATCATTTCTAGAAGAGAAAGCCTGACTACCTGGATTCATTGCTTATCATATGACAAATCCTGGTGACAGTTCAAATAATATGAAAAAGACAAAATACAGTAAGACTTTAATTAAGGTAGTTATAATGCAAATAAGAAAGTAGAAATAGATTTTATGGGATGAAATGTGAGAAATTTAGTAGATGTAATGTGGGAAAAGGATGTCTTTCTTTAGAACAGAGGATATTTCAGTATGAGATATGAATATGAATGAGAGAGAATGGACTCGTTTTAAACATGTTACATTTGGGGTTATCAGTGAAGTTACCGGAGGAAAGCTTCTACAATTGAATAGAAAGTTTTATACTAAGTTTGAAGCTGAGGATAAAAATTTGGGTCAGAGAACTAAATGACAGGATGATAGTTGTGAATGGAATAAGAAAAAAAAAATCAAGAATTTTTTTTAAATTTAAAAATAATAATATCCAGGCAGTAATAATACAGAAATACATAAAAGAATGAGGAAGGAAATGGAAGGTAACTTGAAGAATGGATGTCTCCCAGCATCATTGCTAGCTGATCTGAGGAAGAGGAGAAGAAGGCACTGGGAGGGTGGCTGAGGAGAAATGATCTGGAAACTATCGACAGCACTGAGCCACCAAAGGCAGGGAGGAGACAGTCAGGGATGAAGCAGCATTAGAAGTTTGAGGCACCTGCACATGTGTCTACAAAGAACATGCACGTCTATTCAAATCAAGTGTCAGGGTAATTGCAAAGGAATGACTCTAGGGCAGAGGTAAAGCGGTTATTTGGGGACAGGAGTAGGGGTACTTCTTCCTGGAAATAAAAAATATTGAATGGCCAAATGAAGAAAGGATTTAGAAAGTTTTGAGTGAGAGATGAGAAGCCGAAATTGTTTCTTTTAACAAGTTTCTATTTTCATGGAGAAGGAAGAGAGCAATATGAATGCAGAATTCAGGTTGGAATAAGGAGCTCGAGACATGTCCTGAGGTTTTGTGAATAGCAGCTGGTTAAAGACTCCTCTAGACTGGATCTCAGGCATTGTGGGAGCGTCAGTCTCACTAGATTTTCAGGCCGTGTTTAGCTAAGCAGACACAAGAAAGGACAAGACTTATAAGGACTGGAATGTGTAAACTTAGCTTATTGTTGTTTTTTTCAATTTTAGCTATTCTATACCTGCTACCTCACATTTATTTACTGTTCTTTAATGAAAGCAGAAACAATAATGTGTGACAAATCACATTTCAAAAGTTCGAACTTTATCAATTCAAGAAAATAATGTCAACACAAATATGATCTATGAGGACCCTGTTTGCTTTCTTGTTGAATGTTAACAGAAACTAGAAATGATACTGACCCAAGATCTTCAGCTCCGCATTCGCGTAAATGGCTCCATGAGCATTTTCAGCTATGCACTGGTACATCCCAGCATTGTCAAAAGTCACATCATAGAGTCTCAGTTCTCCTTTATGATACTGAAAAGAACACCAGATAAGACACATTCCCTTAATAAACTTGAATAGAAATGCCTCTATGTCAGCGTAGGCTTAGTTGTCTTTTACTTACATTATTTTGCCCCCACTGTTGGCTCCTGAGTCCAGTGGAGTTGGGGGTGTTCATGACAGGCGAAGTAATACCCACTTACCATGCCCAGTGGCTGTCTGATTCATACCACAGAACTGAGAGTTCACCTTTTCCCTCCTACCCAACTAGGAGATTACAATGAGAAGGGCCCCACTCCTGCTACCTGTCCCCAGGGCCACAGGTAGGAGCCTGGCTCTTACCTGTTTCTGTGGGGACAGGAGAACAACAGCAAGAAAAAGAGGACAATAAGCAGGTAGTGAAGTTGGATGAGTAGGAAGAGGGTAAAAAGTGGAAAAAGAAAAAAATAAGGAGGAAGAGAGAGAGAGAGAACAGAGACTAAAGATTACAGGAAGTTTGAGCAGCCCTGGTGGTGCAGACAGTTAAAGTCATAGCACTATGAAGCTATTGGCAGCCACTGCAGCGTGAGTTGGATCCCCGGCCAGGGAGAGGATACACATGGCCCAGCAGACCTCTCCTGTCTCATCTGCTGCTCCCCACAGCAGTGTGTTTCAGTAGATCTGCCTTTTCTGTTCCCCATTCTTTCTCTGGTGAATCCTCTCACTCCTGCACCTGTGGCCTGTACCCCAGTTCTTGTATGCATAAATAAAAAAATCTTTAAAAAATTAAAAAGATTGCAGGAGGTAGTTTACGCTGTAAGAAGCTACTTTATGTTCACTCTCTTGTTTGCTCTATTTAGTAGACATTGTATTTCAGGTTCCAGATGCCCTTACTCTATTCCCACATTTTTTAAAATTCAACCCAGGACCAGGTGGGGATGTTGCATGATTATGGACTCCAGAAGTACTGTATAAAGCACCTGAATGATACATACCGCATATCCATTTTTCAGCCATCGGATGCTAGGGATGGGCTTCCCTGTAGCCACACATGGCCAGTAGAGGTCACTGCCTATATCCACCTCAGTGTCATTGATGTGTTCCACCCACTCAGGAAATGCTAAACAGGAAAGAACATTGTATATGTAAAATGCAAGTTCCAACACAATTCCCAATTTCAAGAGTACAAGTATTACCTTAGTTGGGGTCTTGAAGAGTATAGTAGACATTTTGTGTGTTCTAAAACCAAGGTTGGAGCCACCTGAGATTGCTTTTATATGAGTAAACTTTATCTTGCGTCATAACAGTTGTGGTAACTATAATTTAAATCAAATATTTTTCTATTTGTGGACTATTTTTTGGAGGGTTAATTCATGAACAGCACTTACAATAATCTGTCATTTATATAAGTTTTTCAAAATGACCACTAAAGTTCTAAGGAATTATCTCCATTTATTATGATATTATCTCTTCCCTGTTTGGATAACTGTAATTTTTTCTACTCCCTCAGGTATGTATTACCTCTCAAAGTAGCACGTGGCTACTGTGATATTGTACTGCAGAAGTAGAAAAAGGACTTGGTCATTTTAAATATCCATTCAATACTGGAAATTATATAGTAGCTATAATTGATAAAATCTATGAGTAAGTTAAATTGATCCCAACCTCACCAGTTGATCTAATCTACTGACAAATTTTTAGAATTTGCCAAGGAAAAGGAGAAAACACTAGGAATTTCCTAAAAGAAAAAATATTCTTTTATAAGAAACAAATTAATAATCTGATCATCTTTGTGAATATTTAAATTGTTAGAGTTAAGTCCTGATACTTTAGGTAAATAAACATGTAACAAAAGACATAGGAGGAGAAAATCTTGAGTAGACGGTAGTATTTCATTTAATTTTCTTTTAATATGAAAACTTGTATTACATTCACTATGGCAAAAGTAATCTACGTATTTTGTAGAGAATATCTGATATGTATAAATAAACAGAACATAAAACATTTGTATAATCTCACTGAACTTTATCAACATTATATGTTATGTACATAATATAGTGATATATATGTTTATAATACATATAACATGATTAAGTATATTTTTCAGTTATTATTGCATTTTATATGTAACATAGGCAACATTTTTAAAAACTGAGTATGGACCAGAAAACACTATTAATCAACAGAGGTTTTATTTTTTATACAATCAAGGCAACACACAAAACAGGAGAATCATTGCTTTCCTGCCTTAACTTCACACAGACTACACAGAGATGTCCCCTTCAAAAATACAATGAGAAAATATAATTGAATAAATAATTGAATCAGGTTGATATATTCTGTATATGGCTTAATTGTGTAGCTTTCTGCTTGTTTGATTAGACCAAAAGATAAAACTTAGAGTGCCTCATTAGAAAAGAGAAATAACAGTTCCCTTAAATTACCACCTATAAATATCAGCTGTCAACTTGATTCCTTTAAATAATTACAAATCAGTACAGAACGCCACTCTTTTGAGAACCTGGGATACAGTTTCCTTAGTGATTAAGCCAGAGTGGATTTAATGTTTTGAATAGAAACAGATCTATAAGTTTTAGAAGACTGGTAAAGCAGTTGTATTTTAAAATAATTAAGGTCCTAACCAGAATTTCCCTTCCCTTGGGAGGTCACAAAGCATACATGATATATACCAAGTGAATTTTGTTGGGGTACTGGTAGACAAGTATGGAGTTCAGGGGAAACATGTAGGCTGAAATTTTTAGGCTATCAAGCATATTTGCATACAATGATGAATGTGATCTTAAAGGTAGTAACTTAATATAGGGTAGTTTTAAAAACAAACCCTGACACCTTAATGCTAAAAGGCATGGACTTAAGAGGAGATGGCAAAGGAGAATGAGAATGGTGGACAAGGACATGAACAAATTGTGGTTCCATGAGGTAAGCCTGGGAGCAGGAGGAGCCAACTGGAGTGACAGCTGCTCTTCCATCAGGTAAGTTACACCTGAGAATTGACCATCAACTTGAGCTACATGGACGTCATTGGTGATCATGAGAAGAAAGGATTCAGTGGAGGGGTGGGGGTGAAAACTAGAGTGGATTTTAGAGAAGAAAAAAATGGAGACGATATTTTTAGAGCATCTGAATAAGTCTGCTGAGATTTGTATTATGTTTTAGGGGAGGCACAACGAGCAGAAATGGGACATTAGCCAGATCTAAAAAGAGGATTTCAAAGAAGGAAGGAAAAATAATTACAGGGAAGCAATAATTTTAAGGAGAGGCAAATTTTAGAGAAAGAGGATTAAGGGTATTTAGAGTAAAAGTTGAGAATATCTTGAGAATCCAGGTGATTCTAGGGGAGACCCAGCAGGACATGTATCAAGCCAACATGGGTATTAATAAGGGTTCCCTGCAGTCCTAAGCTTCTTAAGGCAAATGAAGTGAAGCTTTCAGTAATTCCAATGGACTCCAGAAGATGGTGATGGTTAGGATGTGGGCTGATTCTTTGAGGCATTTCTTTCATTCCATACAAATAAAGACTTGGAGTCTGGGTAGGGAGGGTGACCTTGACACTTTGACAAATTTTTTTTCTCCATTTTGGTAATCAAATTTAGGTTAGGAATCATCTCCTATTTTACTTTCTTTTCTTTTTTTTTGATCTATTTTTGTGTAGAACTGGGATATAGGCCAGGGGTTCCAGGGGAGTGAGAGGATTCCCCAGACACAGAGTAGGGGGGCAGAACAGGCAGATCTATGGACAGACACTGCTAAGGGGATCAGGGGGTGAGGCAGGAGAGGTCTGCTGCGCCCAATGTGGGTCAGCTCCTGGCCAGGGATCAAACTCAAGACGTAGAAGTGATAGTGCTAAGACGTAACCCCCTAGGCCACCAGGGAGGCCCCTCCAGTTTTTCTTATTGCCCATATTCCATCTTCTCAGTGTGGGTACTCTACCCCTTACCATACACTTAATATCTATGTAAATGTGCCCATTGTACTCTCATGCCTTTTTTATAGTTCTGTGTGTGGGTGCATATGCTTATTTGCCTATGTGTGCTTGTATAAATTTGGGGGCTTACATAAAACATGAATATAGTATGTACCTCAAGGTCAGAGAAACTATTTCTTTTATCTATCCTTGCTCTTAGCATGGTGTCTACCACTGAACAGGACTGTCCTCTCAATGATCTTGTAGAAGACTCAGGTATATAGTGTGACAGGCAAGTTTCCCACTCTGGACTATTATATTGTTTCAACCTGAAAATGTTCAAGTTTTTCCTCAGACAGCATTTTACCCTCCCAAATATAAGTTTATTTTGATGTGTGATAATCAAACACTTGTGCCACAAAAAATATGTCAAAGAGGGCCTCCCTGGTGGCTTAAGGGTTAAGTCTCAGCACTGTGACCACTGTGGCCAAGTTCGATCCCTGGCCAGGGAGCTGACCCACATAGGGCACAGCAGACCTCTCCTTTCTCACCCATTGTTTCCCTCAGCAGTTTATTTCAGTCAGTCAGCCTGTTCTGTTCCCTACTCGGTGTCTGATGAATCCTCTCACCCCTGCACTTCTGGATCGATCCCAGTTCTTCTGCATTAAAACAAAATCCTTAATAAAAAAAGAATTGTGTCAAAGAAAAATATGTTCCATTAGTTAAACCAAAGTTCCAAAAAGTGTGACTCTTAACTAGTATTTGTATTTACTAGGGACTTAATTAGAAATTCAAATTATTGGACCCAAATAGGTCTTCTAAATCTGAAACTCGACCTAGAACCAGCAATCTACATGTTAATCGGTTTTCCAGGTAATTTTGGTGCTTACAAAATAAAGGCTTTTTTTTTTTTTAAACATTTATTTATTTATGCATACAAGCACTGGGGTACAGGCCAGAGGTGTGGGGGGTGAGAGGATTCACCACAGAGAGCTGGGAGCAGAA
>JAGFMF010011398.1:970297-994964 GCA_019455555.1 Galemys pyrenaicus
CCCCTCCCTGGCCGGCAGCAGGGATCGAACTCTTGCTGCAGTGGCTGCGGTTTGCTTCACAGTGCGTTGCTTAACCCACTGCGCCACCAGGGAGGCCCCAAAATAAAGGCTGACATTAAGGTTCTTCTAAAATAACAGATAATCAAAAAAGAGGATGATAAAGAGCGTAAATAAACTGTATCAACTGTATATTCTGAAAAATCATCAAGAACATTACTGTCAATACCTTGGTATTACTATCATACCAACAAGTACATAACTTCTACAATTCATATTTATGACCTCATTAAATATAAGATAAATATTGCTTCCTTTTGAATAACATTCAATACATGACTGTGTTCTATTAATCATTATATCCTATTTTTTTTAAGTATGGAAATGGCTATAAATAAGATATCGTTGAAATGTATATAAAACTAAAATAGTCACCTTGAACATAAATTCTTGCTTGGTGTTTGTCCTTTCCTCTAATGTTCTCAGCCTCACATTCATATATTCCTTCATCTTCTAGCTGAATATTGAAGATCTTGAGGACAGCCCCAGAGGTGCTGAGCTCAGCAGTACTTGGCATTGGTTCTAGAACTTTACGCCAGCGGATATCAGGAACTGGACTTTAAATAGGAGATAATAGGAGTTAAAATGGTCTACAATGCTTAAAAAGCACTTACTTTATGCTTTTATTGGTAGTTATGCATTTACAACACTTATTTCCTAAAATTGTACAAAAATTAATGTATTTCTATTGCGTTAATGAAAAATGTCAGTATACTTACTTGCCAAGGGCAAAACACTCTAAAGTCACATTTTGGCCCATCAGTGCATATATGTCCTTGAACTGAACTACAATATCAGCAGGATATGGCTTTGTTGTTCCTAATATTAAGAGAAATACAAACACACACAAATTACTAAGCATAATAGTGTTGTTGTTGTTGTCTTTAACATTGTGATATATGAAAATATTTTCTCTGTATAGGTACTAGAAAATATCTGATCAGGGCACAAAGTATACATTGGTTTTGTTTAGATATAGTATTATAGAGCATCAACTTCATCAAGAATTTTCAATCATATTGCTCATTTTCACAGTTGTGTAACCAAATGGGTAATTCACTCAAAAGCTTAATAAGTTTTCAAGGAGCATCTGGTATGTGTAAAATACTGTGCTGCATGTTCGTGAAGGGGCACTCAGCCTGGAAGAGAAGGAAGAAAGGAAATGAGGTAGAAGGAAAAAGAAAAAGAGGAGGATGAAAAAGAAAGGTGCCAGCAGGAAAAGAAGAAAGAAGTATATAGAAGATGAAAGCAAAAAGGAAGCAGGGTGAAAAAAGGAAGGAAAGAGGGAATGAAGACAAATGCTTATTAAGACATCACTGTTCTTATCAATGTAAATAACTAACTTCATTAATATCACCCCTGAAAGATATTATCAGTCTCTTAATCAGATAGGAGAAGAAGAAGATTGACAGTAGCAAAATATATTCTTTGGGATCACGACATGAATTTGTACTTTTACAATATATAATGCTAAAGAGACAAATTGATAGATAATGTCCTGAAATACAAGTCAAAAAAAATAAAATAAAAAGACTGAAAGAGTGAAGCCAAAGAGAATCATATGAAGGGGTTAGGAAAATTTCAGCAAGGATAGCCTTTGAACTGGACCAGTTCAGATGGAGAAAAAAATATATTATGACAATGTCTCAGGAATGTGCTGGGATTTACAAAGGTCTAGGAATTCAAATGACACTGAAGTAGATGTAATTGTGTAATTGCAGCTGAGCTGAAGCCTACAATCTGAAAAACTTGACACTGTGACATTAAATATTTTGAGACCAATTTCCTTGATGGACAATTAGAGGAGTAATATTAATCATATATTTGATTTATTTTTTATTTAATTTTTAAAAGATTTATTTATTTACTTATGCATTCAAGAACTGGGTATAGACCAGAGGTGGAAGGATGAGAGGATATCCCAGAGACAGAGTGGGGAGCATAGCAGACTGAGCTACTGAAATCCACTGCTGAGGGGAGCAGCAGGTGAGACAGGAGAGGTCTGCTGCACCATATGGGTCAGCCGTCTGGCCAGGGATCAAACTCATGCTACAGTGGTTGGAGACAGCTTGATAGCATTGTGACTTTAACCCTGCATCACCAAGGAGGCCCTTATGTTTGATTTAGGTAGAAGACCTTGTTTACAATTTTAAGGGATGGAGCATGAAGAGGATAAATACAGAAGAGTCAGAAATCTAAAGGAAGCTCTTTCATTCATGCAGGCAAAATAGGCAAGGGCCTGAGCTAGGACATAGTCACAGTGCGAACAGAAAGGAAAGGACGTATTTTAGAGGCAGAATCATGAGCATGCCCCTTGGGTTGGTATTTTCTCAACTTATATAGATAAAGATCCAATTCATCAGAATCGCCTTGGGAAGATGGTTCAGATTCCTGGGTCATATCCCAAGCCTGGTGAATCAGTACATTAGGTTTGGTCATTTTCTGTCACTTTCAAAGTGTTTACATACTAGTTAAGAATGCCTGGATTCATGGATGATGGAGGAGATAAGTTGAATAAAATTCTACCCAAAGTTATAGAAATATGACAATATTGCTATATGAGATGAATACTAGAAGATGAGGGAATAACTAGAGGGAAGATAGCAGATGTATACGGAGTGTTTTTATCTCTCTTTTTTTTAAAGATTTATTTATACATATAAGAACTAGGGTATAGGCCAGAGGTACAGAGGGTGAGAGAAGTCACAAGAGATAAAGTGGGGAGCAGAAAACAGGCAGAGTGACTTAAAAATACTGCTGAGGGAACAGAGGGCAAGACAGGAGAGGTCTGCCACACCGTGTGGGTCAGCTCCCTGGCCGGGGTTCGAACTCTTGCTACAGTGGCTGCAGATAGATTCATAGCGCTATGCCTTAACCCCTTGTACCACCAGGGAGGCCCAGAATGTTTTGATCTTAACATCTTTGAGAACCTTCTGTGTGACAAGTCCAGGAGGCAGACGAAGGTACTGGCAAAGTTCTGGAAATATGAATTTGGAGTCATCCAGATAGGATTACAGTTGAAAAGGTATAAATGGTTGAGAATATCTGGAAAGATCAGAAATACAACAATGAAGTTCTGGTGAAGAACACTGCATAGAATTTGTCAGAGAAGCAGTTAGGAGATGAGAAAGTGAGTCAGTGGAAAGAGTCAGAAAATCAGGAAAGGGAGTGTCTAAGAGAAGCAGAAGAGATGTACAATGTCATACAAAAAGTTCATACAGAATCAAGACTCAAATGTGTCCTTTGAGTTTAGTGAATAACTCATTTTGACCATTCAAATTTGTTTGCATTGAATACAAAATAATATGCAGAAGGGATAGAACCGAAGGCAGAATATGAAAAATCAGAACAGAAAGGAAGTAAGAGACCAGATGAGGATCAAATGGGATGTGAACTAGAGCAACTGAGAGGAATTAGCTAGAACAGGAAGAGAAACACTCATTCCAACAGTAGAAAAGAAGAGAATTTCTAGGGACAGTAGAAAAAAATTAAGGATGTTTTATAAAATAGGTCTTCAAATCTGGAAAGTGATGGGTGAGAGTATCTCCTAAGTTTGGGAAGGAGGGAAAAAGAGCCATAAAGTCAAAATGTATTAAACACAAACCAGGTCACCCCTATCCTGAAGAGAGTAAAAAAATGGGTCCATAGTAATAGGATTTTAATTCCCAACTGTCTTTACTCCTTAGGGACCATGTAGTGGCAGGAACCAAACAACAGGGAAAGCAGTATTTCCTCAGAAACTTGAACTCAGTGATATGAATATAGCAGCATGATTGTGACAAAAACAATATGAGGTAATCAAATTTTTAAGGACCTGATTCAGGAAACAGTGCATCTAAAAAAGGAAGGTTGTTTAATGGGTGCCTAGGAAAAGACCAATCAAATACGTCAGGAGCCATGAAATATGGCTCCAAGGTAATAATACTCTTTGCTAATTATTTATAGTAGATGATCTATCTATCTATCTATCTATCTATCTTTGCATAATGTAAATAGTTCCTTAAAATACCAAAATAATCAACAGTCTTTTTCATTAATTTTGTAATCACTATAGCTGGTTTTGACCCAATCATATGATTCCTTTGGTGGATTAACTGGAGTGCCCAGCAAACAAAAAACAGAAGCTAAGGATCCTGCTGGAACCAAAATATTGTTAAACTAAGGAATCAGCCCATTGTTTGCTGAACTAGCATTAGCCCAGTCTAGATTCAACCATCTATGGGCACTTTAATGATGCAAATTTCTCTACTGAGTAAGTTAAGGAAGGGTCAAAATTTTCAAAGTGTGTATTCTCTGTTTGCCAAGACTGAGCAGGTAATTAATCTCCACAATGGTTATTTATATGTGTGTGTGCGCATGCGTTCACACGTGTCTGTGTGTGTGTATATATCTATATCTATCTCTCTATATATATTAATATTAGAAGCATACCACAAGCAGATAACCTTGTAAAAACAAGTGTAACAAATACTTACGTTCTGGTAGTGGAATGAGTGGGATAAATTTGCTGAACACACTCTTTGTAATAGAAGGGCTGGACACAAAGCATGAATAATTGCCTTTGTCTGATGCCTCCACATTGGCAATATAGAGATTGCCATTAGTCTGAGACACAAATCTGCGTTTATCCATTGTGATAAATACAGGAAATTCATTTAGAAGCCAGCGGTAGCTAAGATCATCTAGAAGAAAATAATATCTATTAAATATTAAACTCTTCTCCAAAAGCAAAAATTTTATTTTCCAGTGACAAATCAAATTGAGACTATTATTGAGGACGTGTCGAAAGTAGGCAAAGAATATGTTGGAAGATTATAAATTTTCTAAAAGTTAGCCTGTTTTGAGTGACTATAAGTATGGTGCTAACTCATTTTTCCTAAATTAAGTCATTTATCTCTAAATTACTTTATGGACTATTAATATTCCTTTATTTTGTAACTGGCTAAATAAAACTCCATGCTCTTGCTTAGATCCTTTTAACTCTTAAGTAGAATTGGAGTTCTGAGTCCAGATCTGAATCCATTTCTCTATTGCTTTTCTACTTGATTTTAGTTAAAAAAAAAACAACAATTACTAACCATACCTTGGCCTTAATCCTTTTCTTTTTGTATTTACATTTTAAATTTGCAAGTGAGTTTGCATAACCTGTTCTGCCACATTAGAAAGAGGAAACTACAGAAACAGAGAAAGTCACATATTGACTTTCTTGGGTATTAGGAAGTACACCACATGATAACTTTTTTTTTTTTTAAAGATTTATTTATTTCTGCATACAAGAGCTAGGTGAAAGGCCAGAGTCACAGGAGATGAGCGGATTCACCAGAGACAGAGTGGGGAGCAGAACAGGCAGATCAACTGAAACACACTGCTGAGGGGAGCAGCAGACAAGGCAGAAGAGGTCTGCTGTGGCCATGTGGGTCCCCTCTGGCCTGGGATCTAGCACAAGGATGCTTCACAGCGTGGTGCTCAAGCCGCTGAGCCACCAGGGAGGCCCTCTTTTGTTGTTTGTTTTTTGTTATTGTTTTAAGATTTATTTATTATACCTATAAGAGCTGGGCAATTCAACCACAGGAACTTCCTTTGGCTAAACACACTAGCTACTTGGGCCAACCATTGAGTCTTCTCATTAAATTTCTGCCTTTCATACAGTTTCCTTTTCTATCTCCTGTCCTGCTTTGGAGAATGAATCCCTGGAAATCACACACAATAGCAACACACAAGAGAAATGCTGGGCCATGCACACTTCTCAATTGCAAAGGGTTGATGCCCTTTAAAATCTCATGGACCAGGAGAAGACAATCATCAGTAAGAAAATCACAAGAAGCAGCGTTTAGGGTGTTAGAATTTAGATGTGAGATGGTGGAAGGTCAAGATCTTTTTAAGGAAAAATGATATGGGAATAATATGCTTTAGGAAACTCAGTGCAACTGCATAACACTGCTAAAAGGGAATATGAAAGAAAGCCAACTTTGAAAAACTAAGGGGAAAAAAAAACTGCACACCATATAACTCTAACATGATTGGAAATAATAATCCAGAAGATTCCATTTAGATTAGCTATGTAATTTTCTCCAACAATATGCACCACCAGGAGAGTGAGTAAAAAATTTCTTTTTTAATCTTAACTTTTTAATTATATAAGACAGTGCATTTTAATTGTCAAAAATAGAAAATACAGATCAAGTTGAAAGGAGAAAGAAAATCAACACACCATTATCCTCCAATTCAATTATCACCATTAGCATAAATCTTTTTAGATATGCATGTGTTTGAATAATTTTATTATTTTAATTGTTATCCTTATGCTAAGTTAGGAACAGGTAAAATCTACAGAAGAATCAAGGTGGGAAGGTATTTAATGGGCTTCTTAAATTGCTGAAATTGGATTCTTCATATTATACAAGAAATAATCTTTGATCCAAAATGATATTTATAGCACATTTTTAAACAGTCTGTTGGCTGGTCTGATCTTGAAAAAAAATTCCTATTGCCACTTAAAAGGAAAACCAATCTTTTTGCAAAAATTTATGATTATAATTAAATTCCAGAAAATAAGTTCAGTAACATATAGACTTTCCTACAAAAAATGGATTTATTTAATGACACAATGTTTTCAAAATGCCATACACAACAAAATGCATTCAAAGTAGCCTGTATTCTCCTTAGTTATGTGAACATGGAAACATGCATTTTAATTCTAGACCAAATACGACTTTAATCAGGTTATCTTAATCACTCTATTATTCATAGTCTCTGAAATCAAGACGTTTCCCTGCACCCACTCATCAGGGATATGTGAAAAGGAATGAGATATTTAATATCTGAACCTTTAAGAGAGAAAAACTAGGTCAAAGAAGTCATTGTGATGATGCTTGTATGAACATGAGTCTTGAACTGTAGGGTGATTGTTCTGGCTGATTTAATGCTCAGTGTTGATTCTTCAGTATACTGATTTAACTTTCTATGTGCCACTGCTTAGAGAGATTGTTTACAGTATATTTGGTCTTCCCCATGTGGTACCTGTAACATAAATCTAAATTTAGCTAACAAATTCTAGCCTATTGACTGATAAGTCATTCACTTGGACAAAATAATAATTGCAATATATTAAAAGTCATCATCTCCCATTGAAATGAAGGTGAGCAATGCTACTGCATTTCTTCAAACAAGAATATGAAATTTAGCTGGATTATTTGATTTGCTCAAGCTCCTACAGTAGAAATTACTTTCTAACTTCCCTCTCCACCTCACCACTTCCAAAACTACACCATGACCAGTTTATCAGTTGCCTTGACTCCCCAGCCCAGTCTCACACAGAGACAATCTGTCTTCCATGCCCTGTGCAGATGGCACTGACTATGAAAAAGCCAGGACCTAGTTTCTTCATAGCCTTGTTGACCATCTTAAATAATAAATTACCATGAATTAATATTTTAAGAAAAGTAAGTGCCAGCACCTGTTTCAGAAACATTTTATTGATAAATGTCTGAGATTTCTTCCCTTTGCCTCAAGAGTGTCTGAAGCATATCACAGGGGAATTTTGTTTTGGCAAACTGCAGTGCATTTGGTGAGTTCATTGTATTATTTTGAAATATATCACCTATATAACTTTGTTAAATAATGTATATTATATGTCTCTTGAAATACTTTAGTATTCCCTGGATGAATAGACTTGTCTGCTTTCTTTTTTTAACTAATCCCAGTAGAACATAATTTACCTACACCAACAAAATCATGATAGCCTCTGGTTAGTGCTTTGATACCCATAGTAAACTACTAATGCTGCTTGGAAAGAAATGTACACCAAGTTATACCATAGAATCATGTATTACCGACCGTGCCCCTCCATTTGAGTCTATTTTTATGCTGATCTCTACTGAGATTCACTCAAGATTATATACAACATGCTAGCCATTTTTTTAAAAGTATTCCCACCTATTCATTTCAAAACTCATACACAAGTCTATTATTAGGTATTTTGTATTTCTGTCAATAGGACACACCCTTTGAATGACAGTCTTTTTCTTTATTCTCTCTCTCAATGAACATATGTATGATTCATAGTTTGTGAAATGTGGTAACTCAATTTCTGATGGTTGTACTGATAGAAAGTGAACCAGAAATAAAACATCCTGTTTTTCTTTTTTTTTTTTCTCAATAATCAAGTAGTTTAGGAAGTTTTATCTTCCTAGCTTTATTCTAATAATATCTAACATGCTGTATCTTTTAACTTTTTAACTTGTTTATTGTCTGTCTCTCTGAGGAGAAGATCTTGATGGAGGGTGAATTTTCCTGTTTTGCTCACTGAAGTATTTCTTTGGCAAAAACCATGTCTGGTACAGAGCACGGGCTCACAATATTTTCTCAGTGAAAATGTGATAGAATAAGGACTATTCAGTGTTGAATGTGGTCAAACACAGTCATTTACTACCTATTACCATTTACTCTGTGGGCAATACTATGAAATGAGATTTTTTGGATTGTTTTGGCAGTTTTCCATGGAAATTTCTATTCTCTCATTGAAAAGCTATTGCAAAATTTTTAATTCATATGTTCATCTTATATTTACCAATTAATAGGCTTTCTTCTATCATTACAGAGAAAATTACTACTATTTGCTATACAGACAACTAGAATTTATATATATTTATATATATATAATAAATGGAACACACAGTTGTGTATATATATGTGTGTGTGGGTATATATATATATATATATATATATATGACCTATAATAACCACAAAGATTCATCCTTCATAAAATGGAAGATCATTTTATGACTTATTATTATTATTATTTTGCATAGAAAAATGGGGGTGTAGGCCAGAGGTGTACAGGGTTGAGAGGATTCACCATACAGAGTGGGAAGCAAAACAGGTGGAACCACTGAAATTCACTGCTGAGGGAAGCAATGGGCAGGACAGGAGAGGTCTGCTGCACTATATGGGTCAGCTCCTTGGCTAGGTATCGAATTCAGGTCATAGAGGTGATAGCATTAATACTTAACCCCTAGGCCACCAGGAAGACCCATGACATATTATTAAACTATAAGGATATAAAACATTTTTCATTGTGAAAAGTGGTATATATATACTACATTGAAAGGACATTTAATAAATAAAACAAGTGAAAATTAATGAAGGTATATGAAGTGTTTATCTTTCAATTAGCATGTTGATGACTTTTATTTTAGCCATACCAAATTATAGATGACATGTATGCAGAAGTTGAGTCTCGTAACAGATGACACTTAATTTAATTCTGTTTCTAAATTGGGTCATTATTCTTACAGATTGGTGATCCTAAAGGCATTAATAAGTTATTCCATCTTCATCCTTTTCTAGTGTTTAATTACAACTTACAATATACTGTAGATGTTAAATTGTTAATAATATGATTGATTATATATCACTACTCAGTACTATTCTATTTCGGGAGTAATTTGAAAAAAAAATCAATCACATTTTCTCCTGTACAACAGAAATTTTAGTGAGGAAATTAACATACATATTGTTTATAAACTGAAATGATCATAGATATTTGTAATTAAGGTCAAACAACTAAAACACAAAATAAAAATCTCTACAAACACTACTAAGTGATGTTATAAAGGTAGGCAAAAAATTAGTCTCATTTAACCATAAATGTCATCAGCAAGAAAAGTAAAATTGGCCATTTCATGTCATAGATGTTTTAGCGATAGAGGAAGTAAATTTACCTGGAAAATGGTATGGAGGGTCACAGAGAAGAACCATTCCTTTTCCTTCTTTCACTTTGACCTCAGGACGTTCCTCAGGTGGAAACGGATCAAGATCTAATTATGAAACAAGAAGGAAGACGTTCATTCCCTGATCTGCAGAAAGACAGAGACTCACTAAAGCTTACCTTTCAGTCACTCGCTGACTCGTGGGTGTAGACCTTCTCAGTTGGTTTGGTGAAGCCTAAGCAAGTCTAGTTCCCACTTCACATATCTGAGTTTACATATATTCTAGAGAGTTCTAGGGTAAACTCCAGCCCATGGGTACTAGAGTAGTACAGATATTGGTATCAGTCTACATAGCTACTCTGACAACCTTGAAGATTACAAATAACCTCAACTCCTGTTTCAGATTTAGGAAATCTCAGAAAGAGTACCTGGAAACTCTTTCATGGGCTCAGACAAAATCAGTGATCTACCAGAGTTAAGTGAAGACGAATGACTTAGAGCAGCAAACTCATTTGGAAGGTTTAATTCCTTTCCTGAGGGAACATCCAATGTTGAGAAGGAATAAAGGCAAGATGCTAGTTGAGGTCATCAGTGCCTTGTTCTTTATCAGATTCTGGCTCTTCCTCAATTCTAATTTCCCTTTTTATTTTTGGAAATTACATTTTATGAGTTTCTTCATATATTCTTATTTATTTTTAAAAAGATTTTGATTTATTTACTTATGCAGAAAAGAACTAGGGTGCAGGACAGAGGTGCAGGGGTGTGAGAGGATTCCCCAGAGACAGAGTCAGGAGTAGCACCGGCGGATTGACTGAAATCCAGTGCTTAGGGAAGCAGTGGGAGAGACAGGAGAGGCACCATGTGGGTCAGCTCCCTGGCTGGGGATTGAACTGAGGCCATGGTGGTTACAGCAC
Source organism: Galemys pyrenaicus (assembly GCA_019455555.1). NCBI lineage: Eukaryota > Metazoa > Chordata > Mammalia > Eulipotyphla > Talpidae > Galemys > Galemys pyrenaicus. Next base: position 980,979 of record JAGFMF010011398.1, read on the forward strand.
TGATACTTAACCCCTAGGCCACTAGGGAGCCCCACCCCCCATAAACTACTATTTATTTGTTTGTTTTACTAATACTTGTTCTATTTCAGTCCCACCTCAGTTATTTTCCCTATCTGTAGTCAGTACTCAAATCCTAACATCTAATTTTTATTTTTCCCTGTATGTTATATATCTCTGACAAGACATCATTCTAACTGCTAACTTCCTACATAGAAACTTCAAACAGATGTCTCCAGTCCCATGTCTTACTTGAATGCCATCCCTTTCCTCAAATGCTTAACTGACATTTTGATTTGGATGATATAATGTGGCCATAAATCTTCATGTATAGTGGCTACTTAAATACTTCCTTCCTCCCTAGGAATTAGTTTCACTGTTTCCAATAGGTCTGCCCTTTGACAAGACTTTTTTCTTTGAAAGTACTTAAGATTTCTTTTCTTTAGTGCATGCATTCTGTCAGTTATATCTTCAAGGTCTATTTTTATATTTTACATTTCACCTGTTACCACAACAACTTCATCTGAACACTCTCCCTGACACCATTCATTCTTTCTGGGTCACCATAGCATTGGTCCACCTAAAACATCATTTTCATCTTATTCTTCATTTACAAAGGGTAAAATGCTGACTTACAAAATCTCATACGAGAGATCATCTAGCCCAATCCCTCACCCAATGTACAATTCACCTTCAGAAGAACTGAAAACTTTCAGTTTTGCAGTGTTTCTCAGTATTTTTTCATTATTGCCTCCATAAGGAGCAATTTTTTAAAACCCTAAAAATCTTAAGTAATGAAACTTTCATTTAATTTATTCCTAATAAGAGAAACTGAATAATAAAGACTACAAATTTTGGGGGTAGGGTTGAGATTTGGAAAGTCACAAACCATTCTGTTGTGCTCTCAGATGGTTTCTTCCCCCAAGAATCAATTTTCACCTACATGTGGGTGACAATTACCCCCACTAAGAATGAACGATACTATTTTCATTGAGGCTATTTTTTGGAAAAATATTCAAGATCCTTCAGAACATAACCTTACTTTATATTCCATTGCCTTTTCGGATGCTGTGCTCTTTAGAGATTATTTTGTTCTCACAAAACCAAAGCCTACTGATCTTAGAAGATATACCTCATCTATGAAACTTTTCTCTCACTGTTTTCTTTTTGAACTGGGGTGTAGGCCAGAGGTATAGGGGGTGAGAGGAATCACCAGGGGCAGAGTTGGGAGCAGAACAGGTGGATTGACTAAAATACACAACTAAGGGGAGCAGTGGGTGGGGCAGGAGAGGTCTGTTGCACTACATGGGCCAGACCCCTGGCTAGGGATTGAACGCAGGCCATATAGGTTATAGCACTGATTTAACCCCTAGGCCAGCAGGGAGGTCTTCACTTTCTTTTGTCTTTCTCTTCTTGTTGAGTTATTATGATAGCATCTAATTTTTGCTTCTCATGAATACAGTTGCTTTTTTGCAAGTTTCAACTACTTACATCCAAAAGTCAGGGTAGCTTCAATGCTTCTGACCATCCCGTAGCTATTTGATGCTAAACAGTAATATACTCCAGCATCTTTTTGTTTGTCAGGGTTGTTGATAACAAGATTTCCTCCCACCATACTGTACCGATCACTTGTTAGATCAACATCCCCATTATTCATTCTCCATCTGTGAAAAAAACAAATGAATGTCTTATCAGGAAGTCTGCAGACAGTACACTGGGCTAGCATGGCTCTAAAATAATAAGGGCACAGCTCCACATGAAGTCAGATGATTAAGTAGATGACTCAGAGTAGTTATTCGTTCACATCCTATAATTTCATATCTCTTGGCCCACAATTTATAATTTAGCTCAAGGACAGAAAGGTAAAGGTTCAAGTGCATGAAATATTTCCTCCTTTTTACATGAGGCATCCCAAAGGACAAATAGTTCATTGGTCTTAGTTCCATAAATTGGTTTCTTAGCGGGTATTCATGGATTGCAAACAATAACTAGCTACATACTGGTTATATGTATGCAAATGCAGATATGCTTCATCAAATATAAAGAGCATACTTTAGCAGAAATTAAAAATAAATTTCTGGTTCAAAATGTCAAAGTAATTTTTTTAATAAAATAAACTAATTGAGATCAGGGCTTTGCTCACCAAATGTTCTTCTAACCACTAGAAATCATTCAACTTGAAAATGATAAAACTCAGTTGGAACTTTAGATTCTAGGCCACACATGTACTATTATAGCTACAGTTATGGGTTCCAGGGAATAAGAAGTTGACTATACACAGGAATCTAACATTGTTAGTGATGTGATAATAAAATGCATACAGAAAATTGTTTTTATTTAAGCCACCAACCTTCATAATTCTATAATCATTTTATATCCATAGGGGTCTATATCTTCAACAATGTCTTAAAACAAGAACCATCATCAAATAGTGCGCTCTGACTTCATCACTCACTTCATATATCTGATTAGGATAAGAATCTTACCCAAAAGGTCTAATTAGTTGATATTACCATGAATAAGAAATGATCACAGAACATGCCATAAATATAAAATTAGTGATGAATGAAAAATTGCATGATTATCATAGTTAATCTGGCTTAGCTTGGATATTAAGTACATTTTTTAAAACTTCAAGAGTCTTACTTTTTTTTAACGTGTTTGTTTGTGTGTGTGTGTATTGCATCATTGTTCACTTTTGTACAATTTTTTTACTGCTGAATGCAAACCTTTGTAAAATAATTAAACATCTACTCTGCCCTCTAGGCTATGTTCTTCCTAGGGACTTCAGTAGCGTGCAACCTGTCAGAAGGAATTAGGGATGTATTTAACAAGCAAAGCATGGTCTCATTTTTTTTTTTAATTTGGCAAGAACACTTAATAATAAGAGATCTACTTATCACTTATATAGTCAAATTCATAGAAGCGAAGAATTAGATTGTCAGCCAACAGAAACTGGAGGAAGGGGAACAAGAGCTGTTAATATCAATGTGTATAAAATTTTAGTCATGCAAACTTTGCTTCTTACTCACTGCAGAGTAGAGGTGGCAGTGGCAGTGGCGGTGAGAACAGCAAGAAGAAACTTAGGTACCTCTGTTGTTGCTCTATTCTAGCCCAGAGCTGATTTGTTGAGATCCCATGTATAAATGTCAAGGACAGAGTATCCCAGAATAATCATCACTAAATTTCTTTGGAGATGCTATCAACCTAAATAGATAGGTACACACTGGAAGTCATCAAACCTGTGCTTTACTGCTGCATCTCTGACTCACAAGCTCTGGAGCAAGTCAAATGACTAACAAAGAATTCAGCTTCCTTTTCTGTTAAGCTATGAGCTTCGATAAGGTCTCCTCAGCCGCCTCTGTTACTTGTACTAGTCCACAGTCATGATGGAATGCATAGACTACCATGACATCTATAGCATCAGGATTGAAATAATTCTAATCGAGCAAATATTTTTAAAACAAATGTGTATTTTACATTTCATAAAATATCTTACAAACCTATGCATAAAAATTGAAACAATAAAAATAATTGCAATGAATGGCCGTTTGTATGTCAATTCATATTTTGAGAGTAACTTGGCAACTGCTGCCAGAAGTAGAAGAATATGACCTCAATTAGAATGAAATGGGGTGAAGGGGCATTCTCTTTGATAATAAATTTTTTACAACAATAGAAGGTTATTTTTCTATCCAGGTGAAAAAAAATCTACTATCAAAATCAATCTTGTTAAATGACAACCATCAATTAAGTCAGGTGACATTAAAACATTAAAGCCCCAATTTTCCCATCAATCATTTGCTTTGTCTTCATGGTGCGGCTTCACAGGTGAAATTTAAATCCACTGCCATTTGGCTGATTTTTATCTTACATTTTTCATATCTTTGCTAACCATCTGGAATTGGAAAATCCATTCTGCCTCTATATAAAGTTATTTTTGATAACAATATAAGCATCCTAGAAAATCAGGAAAACAAATTTGTAAAGATTGTTCATTAGGTAGATATAGTTAAGAAATTTGCTGGGTTATCTGCAATATAGATTTATAACTAATGAAAAGTGATGTTTTCTACAATTATTCATGGAAGTTCTTTAAATGTAGCTAATATAGAAATAATATCTATTATTTGTAGGTATGAGTTAGTCAAGATTTGCATATAAGAAAATTTAATACAGAAATGAGTATATATTTAAATTGGGCACAATTTTCATACAATCTTTAGCATGCTCAATAGAATACTGGCATTATCTGTGCTGTAAGTAATAAGTGAATTTTGGCACATTTTTAAGAAAACCTGACATTTATGTGGTTATTAGACAACTTTTAAAACTACCTGTGTACCAGTACTTTTGTTAATTTCCCTGGACTTTGTAGAAAGCCTTATATCACATTTTCATCATCAGTGAAGGGCCATAGCTATTGGTCTGTATTTATTTATTTATTTCTAGATGCCACTGTGAAAGGAGCAGTGAGGTAGTTACCTATAAACTGGGAAAGGACTGGCTCGCGCCCGGCAGTTTAATGAAACCTTCCCTTCTGGTGACTCCTCTGGATAAATGGTATTGATTGGCTGTTCTTCAAAAATTGGTCCAAATCCTTTGTCTTCCTCAGAGACTACAAGAAAAATAAAATCATTTTATACTGTTCTATCAAAGAAATTTGATTTTTAGAAGATATTTTAAATGATTTACTGAAAGAAATATAAGAAATGAGCTGGAAGGTATTATGCTCAGTGAAATAAGCTAGAAAGAAAAAGAAAAATATCGAATGGTTTCACTTATAGGAGGAATATAGAGGAACCAAATAAGGGATGGGGGGCGGGGAACTAACTCTAATAAAGTAAAAATCAAAATCATGAGGCAACAATAGAAGAGACATTTGGTAGTGGAGGAGGAGGGGGGAGGATCAAGACAGAAATGGGAAGAGCACAAGGAACTATGGTGGTGGTGCAGGGGTGAATCGGTGGTGGGAATTTCATGGGGAAATCATACATCATACAAATATGAAGGATGTTGTGATAAATATATACTTAAAATGAAAAAAGAAATATAAGAAATGCAGAATCTCCATTTTCATTCAAAATGAGGACATTTATCTCAGCATTCTAAAGAAAACATTCAGGTTCTTTATTCAAAGTGTTTTTCTGCCTATCTGGAATCCTTTTTCCAAAAACATTCTGTGTTGCTTAACTACTTAAAGCTCCTCAAACAAGTCAGACTTTGTGCATACATTTCCTCTTTCCAGAATTACAATCTCACTTTTCTCCTCCTATCAACATTTGTAAGACCCTTTATGACTTAGCCAAAAAGTTCCTTCAAAAAGCTACCTCTTAACCCCTCTAGCATAGTCTTATAGCATTAGTCTTCATTTGTAGTCTCATAATTCCCTATGGACTTTAGGGTATTTCCCACATTTTCTGATTCTTGTTTATTACTAAGATTTATTTATTTATACATTCAAGAGCTTGAGTGCAGGGATGTTGAGAGGATTCACCAGAGACAGAGTGGGAAGCAGAACGGGTGGATCTACTGAAATCTACTGCTGAGGGGAGCAGAGGGTGAGACAGGAGAGGTCTGTGCCTTGTGAGTCAGCTCCCTGGCCAGGGATGGAACTTTTGCTGCAGTGGCTATGGCTAACTTCATAGTGCTGAGACTTAGCCCCTTGCACCGCCATTGAGACTCAGATGTTTAATGAGTTATGAAGAGAATAAATAAATTTTAGGACAAACTGAGGAAATCAGTAGTTATGGGAAAATAACAGAGGTATGTAAAATTTGGAATAGTAATTTCAGCAAACTCCAATTAAATTTAAGGTGTTTTCCTTCGAAACATTCCAGGTGAGTTTATATAAGTAATGCTTCATTCTGAGAGAAACTAATGAGAATTTTATTAATCATCTATATGTACTGACACAATGCTAATGATACCAGAGTTGCAAGACTTAGTGAAAGTCTACTCCTGTTATTTTAGAAATGTGATTAGTCTATGAGTTGATAAATAAATAAGATATATAATTTTTAAAAGATTGACAAATTCATGAGAATTTGGAAAAATCATTATTTGATTGTTCTCTATGGACCAAGTATGTTTACGCTGTACTTTTCATTATCTCAAAATAATTCCCACTATAATCTAAAGAGGTAGATTTTGTTATTATCCCCATTTTAGAAAAGGTCTGGAAAGGCCACATAATTTTTCTCAAAGTACTGAAATAACGACATATGATATAACAAAACTGTTTATTAAGGGAACATGGAAACTTTGACCTGAGTTTGATCCCTGGCCAGGGAGCGACCCACTTAGTGCACATCAGACTTCTCCTGTCTCACTTGCTGCTCCCCTCACAGTGGATTTCAGTCAATTCTGCTCACCAGTTAGTCTCTGGTGAATCCTCTCCCCACAACCCTGCATTTCTGACCTGTACCCCAGTTCTTCTATGTAAAAAAATAAATTAAAAAGAGGGATCCTGCTGTTTCCTTCCAGTTCACATAAAAATGCTTAAAAGACGAAATCAGTAAAGTGCAATGTTATCATTATATTTTTAATTCTCTTTTTAAAGGCATGATTTCTATTCTCATTCTGTTCCCTGATAAATAATGACATTAGTGTGAGATTTTTTTCAATTTTTCAGAAATTTAAATAGATTAAAGAAGGGACTAAAAATAAATATTATCCAGGGAGTTAAAAGTTCATAACTATCATCTAAGTATTGCCTGTATGTGACAAGACCGATGACTATGTCATTACTATTGCCAATGGACTTACAGAAGATGGATGTTTGATGCAATTATACAAAAAATAGAAACAATTTCACTGATCTGCACTAGTTTAAATCCTGATTTTCCATTTGTTTCAACATAGTAATGTAAGAATTTTGGATTATGGGTTCCTTAGTCATTGGTGTGGTGTTATAACATTCTTCTGAACGGTGTAAACCTATACTTTCTAAATCACATATAGTGTTGTAGATGTTTCCTCAATAGCACATTTTTTTTTAAAAGAATAACTTTACCTTTACCAATTCCCCAGTAAAACAAATTTTCAGGCTATTGGTGAACTATAGGTGTTATTTGTCCTTAGTCAATAACCTGATTCTGGGGCCACCCTGATGGTGTAAGGGGTTAAGTCTCAGTACCATGAAGCATCCACAGTCACTGCAGCATGAGTTCGATCCCAGGTCAGGGAGGTCACCCATCTGGCACAACAGACCTCTCCTGTCCTACACGCTGCTCCCCTCAGCAGTGTATTTCAGTAGATAGACCTGGTCTGCTCCCCACTCTCTCTGGTGAAGCCTCTCGCCCTAGCACCTCTGATCTACACCCCAGTTCTTGAATGCATAAATAAAAACAAATAAATCTTTAAAAATAAATAACCCGGGGGCCTCCCTGGTGGTGCAAGGGGGTAAGCACTGCACTGTGAAGCATTCACAGCGACTGCAGCATGAATTTGATCCCTGGTCAGGAAGGTGACCCAAAAGGCACAGCAGACCACTCCTGCCTCACCTGCTGCTCCCCTCAGCAGTAGGTTTCAGTAGTTCTGCCTGTTCTGTTCCCCACTCTGTCTCTGGTGAATCCTCTCACCCCTACACCTCTGGCCTTTATTCCAATTCTTATATGCATAAATAAATCTTTAAATAAATAAAAATTAATAACACATGGGTGTGAAAATGCTTTCAGAAACATTAAAAGCGTGATCATTGAAATAAAAATATAATAAATTAAACTTTATTAAAATTAAAAATTTCTGTTTTGTAAAAATCAGCCTTCACATAATTTCAGGTATGCAGGGTTAAGGGTTTCTCTTTGGATCTCTTCCAAATTCCATTTCACAAGCAGCAAACCAGACAGACTTTCAACTAACTAAATTCAGGCTTCATTTTATATTGTGGACTATAGCAGTAACTGCATACTATTTCACAGAAAGTGAACTCACCTCAACAGGTGCAGATTGCATTAGTTGGACTTTTTCAATGTATTCTCAATATAGAAATCAATAGCCCTGACCTACTTAGCACCGGCCGCGATTGTACCATCTGACAATGCCATTATAGAGTTTGTAATAATCCTGAATTATCAATTTAATTTATAACTTCATTAACTTCCTTGATAGGAACTACTTTTTACCACTTCCAAGCCATCCAACTTCATTCTAAATTGCTCTGCTTATTTAAAGTAGTCTTTAAATGCAGTATTTCAAATGTATTATTTGTAGAATTTTAAATACAGGAAAGACAGACATTACACAAATCCTCGTGAGATGGAGGTTGGGGTAGATTTGTATATTTACTGTATAATGTTAAATATTTCTTTTGACACTGTAGCTCTTGATTTTAAGATATATGCTCTTAAAATAATCAGGTTTTAGAAAGTTGAGAACATATTTAAGTTGTTTCTTCACCTTGATTATGTGTATTAAAATAAGTTTATTTTTTTCTGAAAAGAAAAGCAATATTAATTTCATTGAAAATAATGGAAAGTCATATTCTACTAGTGATGAGACTACTCAAAAGGGATATATAATGATTAAACACTTTTGGTGAATTGGTTGAAGATTTTAGTTCAAATTAAATAATATTAGTGTCTCAAGCTTTTTTTCCTTCCCAATATCAACTGTTCATCATAAATTAGTGACACTGTATATTTCCTTATATTCTACTTCCATTGCCCTTTATGTAAACAGACAATAAAATTTTTATTTGGAAGCTAATTTCCAACAAAATATTGAATTTCTTTTTCATGTTGAGAAAATATTACATTTAGGATCATCCCCTTTGCCCACTTCCTAGATAAAAAATTGGACTAGGACACTCTTCATATTACATTAATGTTTGTGACATTACTTTAGTAATACATATTTCTTATTTATCTTAAGTTTTCATGAAATGGGTGAAATGGAGTGGTCCACTAGAAGATCTACCCAATGACGTTTTATTTTGAGAACACATTTGGCCCTTGAAAGCTAAACTACTCAAAACCAACTTCCAGATCAGCATGAACTTGAACGTGAACTTCTTAGCCCCCTTGAAGCACACTTTAACTCACCACTGTTAGCTAGACTAAGGCTCTCAGATCAAGGGAAATGAATTTTTAGGTACAATACAACACAACAAAGGATCCATTAACACATCATATGCTCAGTCCACGAAAACTTTAGCCATCTTTTACTTGTTTCTTTATTTTTTAAAGATTTATTTATTTATGCATACAAGCACTGGGGTACAGGCCAGAGGTGTGGGGGGTGAGAGGATTCACCACAGAGAGCAGGGAGCAGAACAGGCAAATCAACTGAAGTACACTGCTGAGGGGAGCAGCGGGCACAGCAGGAAAGGTCTGTCGCACCATGTGGGTCCCCTCCCTGGCCAGCAGCAGGGATGGAACTCATGCTGCAGTGGCTGCGGTTTGCTTCATAGTGCATTGCTTAACCGACTGCGCCACCAGGGGAGGCCCTCTTTTACTTGTTTCTGCAGATATAGTAATAATTTGATGAAAAATTATGATGCTTTGAAAGTATTATGGGGCTTAAAAGCCCAGGAAACAGGTAGCAGATAGGTGTTAGGTTTAAAAAAAAAAAAAAAGGATAATTTAAAATGCATGCCCTTCTTCTTGCCAGAAAAAGTCTCATAGAAAGGAGCACAAAAATTTTAGCTGACTTCTTATGCTAATTGATAACGTTTCATATTACTCTCTCACTTTCTTTTAATTGGCTTTTACCATAAATTTATTTATTTTTCCACCAGATAGTAAAAGTAAGCTCATTTCTTAACGTGATCAAAAACTTAAGAAAAAAAATCATACAGCAGTCCTCCCTGGTGATACAGGGGTTAAAATCTCAGCAGTATCTGTCACCAGCCATGGTGGCCTGAGTTTGATGAGCTGACCCACATGGCACAGCAGACCTCATGTCTCACCCACTGCTCCCCTCAGCAGTGGATTTCCAGTAGACCCCCTGTTGTGCTCCCCACAAATAAGACCAGTCCACATAAATGCTTTTATTTTGTTGTTCCTTTGTGACCATTAGCTGAATGACAAGATGAGCCTGAGACTATGTGGGCACTTTATTACTCGTCTCTCCTGGAGTCGGAGTGCTTTACTCTCAGGGTAGCACTGCGGGTTGAACTGTCTCCAGACAAATAACAAGGCGAAGTCTTAATCCCTGGTTCATTACAGCCTATTTCCATAGGGTCTTTGCAGAGGCGACCAAGTTAAAAATAATATCATTAGCTGGATCCTAATCCAAAATGACTGTAACCTTAAAAAAACAGGTATTTGGACACAGAGACAAACGGAAGGAGTATGTCATGTGCACATGGGGCAGACATTTGTTTAATTAGTTAAAATATTTTTTAAATTTATTTTTGCATAGAAGGACTGGGGTATAGACCAGAGGTGCAGGAGGGAAGAGGATTCACCAAAGACAGTGGGGAGTAGATCAGGAGGATCTACTGAAATCCACTGCTGAGAGGAGCAGCTGGTGAGACAGGAGAGGTCTGCTGTGCCAAGTGGATCACCTCCATAGCCGGGGATTGAACTCAGGTCACAGCAGTGATAACACTGAGACTTAACCCCTAGGCTACCAGGCAGGCCTTGGAGGAAAACATTTGTAATGACGCTGCCAGAAGTCAGTGAATGCTGGGGACATCACTAGCTGGGAGAAGCAAGGAAGAAGACTTCCAGGAGATTTGAGGGAACATGGTCCTGATAACACCTTGATTACAGATTTCTAGCCTCAAGTACCAGAGACAACAGTGTTCTAAGTAACCTAGTTTGTGGTACTTCCTGACAGCAATCCTAGAAGTCTAATACACATGGTATGCTTATTATAATAAGTTAATCATAAACTGCTGAACTTGTTTAGTTAGACTTTCCCAAGTGCATCTGACAATGAAGTTCCTTTTATGCAAACTACTAACATCTATACAGCAAGTGTTCTTTGAAATATATGGAAAAATATTGGTCTATCATAGAACGTATTTCCCTACTTTCCCTACTTTCATTTGTTTCCATTCCTCCACTTAGGATTCATTCTATCTCTAATATTTGAAAAACTGCAAGGCTTTCTTTCTTTTTTTTTTTTTTAAGTTTTTTTTTTTTAAGATTTATTTATTTATGCGTACAAGAGCTGGGTTACAGGCCAGAGGTGCAGGGCGTAAGAGGATTCACCAGACAGAGTATGGAACATAACAGAGAGATTGACTGAAACACACTGCTGAGGGGAGCAGCAGATAAGGCAGAAGAGGTGTGCCATGCTGTGTGGGTTGCTTCCTTGGCAGGGAGCAGGGATGGAACTCATGCTGCAGTGGCTGCATTTTGCTTAACAGTGCACTGTTTAACACATTGCACCACCAGGGAGGTCCCCTGCAAGGCTTTCTTACCTGCTACTCCCAGCATTAAATATTCCTTAATTCCTCAAAGTAAATGCTTTGAAATACTGATTTGCTTACAAATGTGTGATCTATTTATCTTATTCCTCAGGCTACAGTAAGATTCTTAAAGTCAAAGAACATATTGTATTGATCTTTATATACATGTAATGATTCCTAACTTACAAGGTAGAAACAGAAATGGCATGGGTGAAGTTCAGGTAAAGACCTTCCTTTCTCTTAATATTCATCACAATCTGCAAGTGGAAGGAAGTTCTTCTGACCCACTCTAGCATGGGCATCTTTGTTTAGATATGCAAGCTATTGCACTAGTTGCTCAGTGATTCTTCATGATTTTTCATTCTCCTACAAAAGTGACTTTTAAATGCCAATGTTCATTGAGGGTATATTATGTAGGGAACTGTGCTGGAAACTATAGTCACGTTCTAAGTTAGTCCCCCCACTGCCACCACCACCACCAAAAAAAAAAAACACCTATGATTTTTATGCATTGGAAGGTCCAGGCTTGTGGGAATTGAATATTTTGCACACAATCACTTAAGTAACAAATACCAGGTTGAATATGTAAATACAGTCTTGTCTTACTCTGTACTTTTTTTTTTTTCCTAGTATATCATACTGCCTTTATTTCTGGCAAGCACTGCTGGTGTTTGAAGCAAAAATCTAAACTATCAGAGTTGCTAATTATATTCAAGATATCATAAAAAAAATTACATCTGGATTCTTTAAACTGAATCTCAAAGTTCTGAGTTCATCAACTTTACTTATCTTTCTTCCAACAAAGGAAGAGGCTTTTAAAAATAAGCTAGGTGTATACAAAATTCAAGATATTGCTTTAAATGTATGGGACTTGCTACATCCTTTAACAGGCTACTTGTGACATATTTATTCCTTCATCTTGGCAATAAAATAAGCGACCTTAAGATCCTAGATATAACATCTTACAGAAGCTCCATGTGATACAAAATTAATGCTTTAAGTTTAGAGTAGGTGAAATATGATTTGTTTGAGAAAGCTATTTTTGAAAATTTATTCTTTCACCAACTTACCTCCATGACCATATCTTCTGTGCCACGTAAACTCTAAAAATTAAAAAAAAAAAAATTAGTACCAAAGCAGTCTTGCAAGTCATGGTTTCCAATACTACTCAAATAACTGACATACTTGTTACTAAAATTAAATTACTGTTTCTTTGCTATTTCAGGTTGAAGAATCATCACATCTTTCATCTTTGTATATAGGTATTGTCTTTCCCTTTTACAACTTTAGTAATAAATTTTTGTGGTCAATAGAATTAGTGTAAATTTTCAATACTTATAAGATTATTTTGACTTAATTTTAGTCATAAAAATAAGACAGTAGCAATAATTTACTACAAAATTTTTCTACATTATATATGCACTATATATATGCCCGTAATTATATATGATATGAGTATGTATAATTATTGTAGGGATATCAATGTCATTTAAATCCTTAAGTGCTAATGAAGTTGTTATATTTATGAGATTTTGATGTCATCATAATAAACTTTATTCCACGAAATAAAATAGCATTTTTATTCCCATAATAAAAACTAAGAAATGCAATATGATAGCCATCAGGTTCACCTTAAAGTAACCAAAGGGACATGTTCAAGGATGACATCCATTGATGTCTTGAACTTAGAAAATCAACAATTACTTACTGACTTGGGGTACGTGCGCTGATGGTATTTGAAAAATTGATTGATAGCAAAATTGCTGTTTTCAGATAAAAATATGATTCACCTTTCCTTGTATGAAGTTTCCCTGACTCCTCCATGCTTCTCTTTGAAAGACAGAAGTATGGTATTTGTCTCTCCTAAAACTAGAGCACTGTTTTGTTATTTTAAATATCCATGAACAACAAATGTTTGATTTGTTTTTCATAAGACTGACTTGCCAGTAATAAACATTAAATTATATGAACTAACAAATTAAAAACAAAGGTAAAAAATATTTAAAACATAAAACTTTCTAATCACCCTTAGTTGTATTGATGAGATTATTTAAGTCTATTATACCTTCATTGTGCAAATAACCATTTAATGGTGAAATAGTTATTGCATATCTTTTCTAATACCACATAACGTGATGTCCAGTTGAATGGCCACAGTAGGAATATCTGCTGCCCAAGTGCTACATAGCAGGTCTTTTTCCCCTTCCAAAGATCTACATTTTAAACAATTATCAGTCCATAATTACATAAAATTGACTAACACTTGTAAAGTTTTAATTAAAAGCAAAGAGAAAATAGTATCAACCTTAATATGTGTTTATTTACCTTCCTGACCCAGTGTTAAAAGAAAACATTAGTTCAACCTACATCTATCAGGTTTAATGATGTGAACACACAGATTAATTATATTGATGTCATTTACAGAGAACCCACAAAGGCTAATTCTTACCTGATAGACAGGTTGTAAAAGATATTAGTATCACAAGGTGACTGACCAGCAACCACATTTTCATCTTGTGCTCAATAGAAGTTTGGTTCAGTTTTTCAAAAAAGTTTTAGTTTTATGGCAGTTGGATACTATTAAACACCTAAACACCTGGGAAAGGAAAGGGAAAAGAAAGGGAAAA
>JAGFMF010011398.1:997339-1050486 GCA_019455555.1 Galemys pyrenaicus
ATCAAAAAAAGTAGCAACAACAAATGTTGGCGAGGATGTGGAGAAAAAAGAACTCTCTTACACTGCTGGTGGGAATGCAAGCTGGTCCAACCATTATGGTTCCTCAATCTACTAAGAAGGGAACTTCCATATGATCAAGCAATCCCACTCCTAGGAATATACCCAAAAGACACAAAAACACTGATTCAAAAGAATACCTGCACCCCTATGTTTATAGCAGCACTCTTTTCAATAGGTAAGACCTGGAAACAACCTAAATGCCCAAAAACAGATGAGTGGATCAGGAAGATGTGGTACATAGACACGATGGAATACTATTCAGCAATCAAAAAAGATAAACTAGGCTCATTCATAGGAACATGGATGGAGCTGGAAGGGATTATGTTCAGCGAAATAAGTCAGAAGGCAAAAGAAAACTACCAGATGGTTTCCCCCCTAGGAGGAATATAAGGGAACCAAATAAGGATCAAGGAAAAGAATAAGAGGGTAATAATAATAATAAAAACACAACAAAAACAAAAATACAAGGACAAATTAGGGACACTTGGTGGGGAGGAGGGAGAGAGTTGAGGGCAGATAAGAGCACAAGGGACTGAGGTGATGGTGCACTGGTGAAATGGTGATGGGGAATCCATGGGGATTACAACTGATGTCAAATATATATAAAGAAAGAAAAAAAGAATTTTCAGTTTTTCATTTCAGTGTATGTGGTAACATCAGTATCTAAATACTATGAAAATTATTGAAATCAGTACATATTGCTTATGTCTTCCAAAGTTTGTCCCAAAAGTGAATATTTGAGCATTTTCTAGGCTCACTAGCTTCTAATGATGTATGAACATTACATAGGATGAGTTCCTTTCATGAAGACAAAGATAGAAAAAGCCAAAAGTGCTGTGTCGACCATCTTTTAAAATAATTTATTAATATATATTTTACACCATTGTTCATTTTTGTACAATGTTTGTTTTCTCCTCTCAGGTGTAGTCTCCGTAAAATTTCCACACCATCACCCCTGCACCATCACCATAGTTCCTTGTGCTCTTCCCTCCCCTGTTTTGAACCCTCTCCCTTCCCCGCAGAATGTAATTTACAGTTCTTGTTAATTTTGTTTTTTTAATTGCTTTTTTTTTCCTGATCCCTTATTTGGTTCCCCTATATTCCTTCTCTAAGTGAAACCACCCAATGTTTTTCTTTTTCCTTCTAGCTCATTTCACTGAGCATCATCCCTTCCAGCTCCATCCATGTTGCTCAATCAGTTCTTTTTATAAATTTTAACATAGATGATATATGTACACCTTTTATAGACACATGCATATTTTTCAGATTATAAAGCACGTGCAGTATACTTGCAAGACTTTAAAAAACTCTCATTTACCTATTAAAAAACTGTTATGCTCTGAGAACTCCAAATGACACACAGACATTCAACCTCAGCAGCCAGGGGCGCTGCCACACTGGGCAGGCTGCAGGCAGGTCTCACAGCCAGCACCTGAAGCAGGGTTGTCTCTCACAGCTCCCTAACTGCTGGGGTCTGAAAACACCATAGCAAATGAAGTGACAGAGGAAGAAAACAACTCTGAGAGAGATGTGCCAGTTACAGTGACACAACACATGGTGGCAGGTTCACAAAAACTGACCGAGGACACTGCCTGAATAGTTGACTGGTCATCGTCTAAGTTCTTTCCCATGCTGCAATTGCGAGACTCCTCAGGTTCAGAGAACAACACTCATGGGATTTATTTATCAAACCAGGGGGAAACAAAGAGTTACTGAGACCAAAAATAGCTATTTATCTCACCTGAAACAGTGTCCCGTGTTTTAAAGTCCTAAACATAAAGACTCCCCAGATGGCATCTTCTCATCACTGAGGACCTGGAGCACGTGGCAGCCAGATTATAGTCCAGGTACAACTCAGGAAGACAGCAGAAGCCACAACAGGAGATGCTCATGGACCTTCAGAGATGCCCCAGTGTGGCACCAGACAAGCAACACTCAAAACAGCAGCTGGAGCAGCTCAATGGCTGACAAAGGGCCACACTCACAGCTCACCAAGATGCCTGCTCTGGGTCTTTGCCTTCTGTCAGGCTGTGACAGCAGTGGAACAGTTGCAGTTGCTCAGCTACTTGCAAAGCCTATGAACTTTTCCTCTCTCAGGTTGGCTGCTGAAGCAAGTCCTTTCCAAATCCTTCAGAGGCCTACAAGAGCCTTCTAGAAGATGGGCATGGTGGAGGCAGAAAAAAACGCTGCCTCAGGAATAGCTGAATCCAGAACAATGAACTCTGAACACTGAATGCTGGGGGCTGCTTCTGCAGTCACTTCTATTTCTTATCAGTCAGTCGCCACCCCAAATGCAATACTTTGTTCGCATTTTCCCTGGGGCTATCTACCCTCACCAGCACCTCCCCCAGGGGGCATCACCTACAACAGTCTTTGGCTTGGTTGCAACAGGAGCTGACATTTTCCTGCTCAGAACTGAAACAGAATGAGCACAAGCAGGAAGCCAGGGCCGCTCTTCTGTCCGGAAAGCCAAGAAGTGCTCACCCGCCCCTAGGTCTCATTGGCTTGTAGATTCAGGGTGCTTCTGTGCTCAGACTAATCCACACATCAGACACTTTGCATGCTGTAGACCACAACCCATCACAGCCGTGTAAGGGTCTATGACTGGTCTATATAATTTATAATTTATAAGAGAATTTTGTTTCTTTCCTCCAGAGTCTTTAATACCTATACATTAAATGACACTTTACAGTATAATAAAAGAGCAGAGTGACATATCCTCTCTTTCTTCTTTCAGTCTCCCTCCTTTTCCCACACTTGTTTCCACCCTTTCTTCTCTTCCTTACTTTAGACAATGCTGTGTTCTCCTTGAGAAACCTGATCCATATCAAGATATGCATTTCTCTGATGGACACACACCCAGCTCTCTCCTGTTTTGCACTGGCATATGGCAGCCTGAACTAATTACTCAGAATTGCTTCAACAACACATGAGCGGTGTTTAGCCATGAACATTATCTACAAAGGATTTAGTACTCCTGTATAATGAAAGGATGTTCCATCAAGACCAATATGACAGGGCCTTCCTGGAGGCCTAGGGGTGAAGGATCAAGGGCAATCACCACTAACGCCTGAGTTCGATTCCTCCCAGGGAGCTAACCCATACGGAGCAGCAGACCTCTCCTGCCTCACCCACTGCTCCCCTCAGAAGTGGATTTCAGTAGATCTGTAACAGGGTTGTTTTAAGAAAAGGGGAAGTTTTAAAAATTTTGGTTAATAAAGGGTTTTATTTACAAGGGAAGGAGAAATAGCATAGTGAATAACACAAGGGGAAGAGAGGGATACAGATCTATAAATATCCTACCAGTTCCTTGGAGCTGGAACCCAATGGTGCGCTGAGAGCTGACTCCCAAGGAAAAAGGACCCCCCAAGGCCCATGTGTCTGCTTTTATATTCAGCCTGGCTGCTCAACTCCACCCTCAGGTCCCAGTGATCNNNNCTTCGATAATGACCTTATGGGATTTGTAGTCCTTGGATCTTGTAGGTTTGGAATGGGGGTCGAAGTCCATAACCTATTTGTATAATCCATTCAGGAGGGTCTTTCCCCCTAACACCATGTGTTTTTCACTCCCCTGTTTTGGGAGGGAAACTGTCTAAGATTTTTCTTTTTCCTTCTGACTTATGTCACTGAGACTAATTCCTTCTAGCTCCATCCATGTTGCTGCTAATGGAATGAGTTTATCATTTTTGATTGTTGAATAGTATTCCATTGTATATATGTACCACATCTTGATCCAGTCATCTGTTTTTGCACAGGAACCCAATACCTGCCACTTGAGTAATTGTATCCTCTAGTCTCATACTGATTTGTTTAAACACTGTCATCAAATTGTTATTATCAACTTGATGTTTTTTCTACAAAGTCACTAACAATGTTTCAGCAGCTTACTGCTATGATCAAATAAATTTAAGTAAAAATCTCTGAAGAACATGCTTTTCTAAGGTAAAGAATAACAGCACACACTCATGTAAAAGATCCCATATTTCAAAAAATAACTATAAACAGTATTCCTCTGTTCCAGAATAGTCATACCTTCCTCAAGGAGACTCAAGGAGAGTGTAGGGCATGATGTTCTTCAGATTACAAGCACTTTTGTACCTGAAATAGCCTAGAACTTGTACTTGCTTGTGTGAAGTATATATACATATGTGTATATATATGTAAACAGAAGAACAACACAAAACATATCAAAAACACTTTAATAAATACATCATTATCAGGCTGTGAAATGAAAGAACTCAGACACCTCTGAGGGAAAGGATCTGAAGGTTTTTGAATATTTGGAGATTAAATTAGTGCTGAAAGCACATACTGCATTTTACATATTTTTAGATAATCTGATTTATGATTCAGTTAATTACTCATTCATTTTTAAAATAATGTAATGCATGCATGAATTTTAAAATAGTGGAACCCCCATGTTTGATATTTATATATGTGTGTATATATATATACACACTATATATATTGCATAGAAGAACTGGGGTGTAGGTCAGAGGTACAGAGGGATGAGAGAGGATTCATTAGAGACAGAGTGAGGAGCAGAACATGTGGATCTACTGAAATACACTGCTGAGGGGAGCAGCAGGCAAGACAGGGGAAGTCTGCTGCACCACAGTGGTGATAGTGCTGAGACTTAACCCGTAGGCCACCAGTAAGGCCCCTCTATATTAAAATTTGAAAAGCAACTTTTCCTTGTGGTCTCTGCTCTGTTCCTGAAATATTATCTCAGCTAAAATTGGGTAAGATGAATAGGTCATCCAGTAACTAAAAGTACATCAGAAAATGTACTTTATTACCAAGTAGTACATTACCTAATGAGAAAACACCAGACAAAGTGAGAAATAAGACATGCATGGCCACTAATAGCATTTTCAAATTATCATTACATGCCACCAAAGAGAACCACATGACTAGAAAGGAAGAAGTTAAAAGATCATTATTTAGATAAAATACATGTATCCGGAAAATGAAAAAATATTTGGAAAAATTACAAAAACACTTAAGACAATTTGTCGATAGCAGCATAACAAGCTATAAAATCAATATACAGAAAGCAATAGCTTATAGTCTATATATAAAACTTAAAACTTGTTATAAGGTATAAAGATCTTATATATGTATATGTGTATATATAAACATGTATATATGTATATATATATGTGGGGGGGGGTTTACATAGAACTAGGGTGCAGGCCAGACAGAGGTGTAGAAATGAGAGGACTCACCAGAGACAGAGTGGGGAGCAGAACAGGCAGATCCACTGAAATCCACTGCTGAAGGGAGCAGCGGGTGAGACAGGAGAGGTCTGCTGCACCAGAGGTTAGCTCCGTGTCAGGGAATGCAACTCAGGCTGTCGTGGTGGGCCATCATCATGATGGGGCTGAGACAGGCCCTGGACCACTGGGAGGTCCTGATTAATTATCTTTTTTTTTAGATTTTTTTTTATTTATTTATGCATTTTGAGCTGGGGTGCAGGCCAGAGGTGTGGGAGGTGAAAGGATTCACCAGAGACAGAGCAGGGAGCAGAACAGGCAGATCAGTTGAAATACACTGCTGAGGGGAGCAGCGGGCTAGGCAGGAGAGGTCTGCTGTGCCATGTGGGTCCCCTCCCTGGCCAGGGATTGAACTCGCGCTGCTGTGCAGCAGATGCTTCACAGTGCAGCGCTCAACAGGCTGCGCCACTAGGGAGGCCCCCTGATTAATTATCTTAAAGATATCTAGAATCTGCCTTTGCTTTATTCATAAGAAAGGATATTTTGCATATTCAAGTGCTATGTCAGTGGGAATTTTTCCTCCAATATGGTCTAGGTAGGGACCACCTACATTAACAGTGTTTAGTCGTTCTTGTTAATAAAATGGATTTCTAATTACTCCCAAGAATAATTAGTATCACTCTGAGAAGACCCCAAGTGTGCATTTTAAACAAACATTCCCAGGAAACTTATTGCCATGTGTTACGTGAAAGTTGGAATATTTCAACTATTCATGAGATGATGAAACTATGTTCTGAATTCATTAACCACATCTTTAGCCTCTAAAAAGTACTCTAAAAGTCAGAAGATAGTCTTTAATAGCCTGCCTCTTAAAATAATGTCTCTACTGCATTTTGTTGTGGTATTTGATCCAACTGAAAATTAAGTAGTCTGTCTCTGTCTACTTCTGATTTGCTTTGCTATATCCTATGAACAAGGCCATTTCGATATGTTGCTTTGACTAATACTTGAAAGGTTTCCTACTTTTAAATGAGACTATCTTGTTAAACTATAAGATAACTGAAAGTGCTTTGAAGTTGTCTTGGTGCCCAACTATGAATTAAACTGCACTACTACACAGAAATGTGCTCTGTGTTACCGTTCCCGTGAATCAGGTTTAAAAATCCAAAGTAGGATTTAATAAATCTTTGACAGCAGACCAAATCCCCATGCCAGCAGACAGAACTTTCAAGTTCCTTTCCCTTTTGCTCTCCCACACTTGCATGGGAACAAATGTTACCAAACTGAAATGCTCACTCAATTTGCAACGGGAGTATGAAAAACTTGCTGAGCTGTAATCCACTCTTTGTGGCTTTATGCCTCTGTAAAAGATCTCCAGTTCCTAAAAAGGGTTCTTTGATGCTACCACTCTGTCATTCCCCAGCCTAAGTTATTCTCTCTGATTCAATTGCAAAGACCCAGGATGTTAGTTGCTGCTCCTTGCTGCACAGTGACTGGATGTCTTGCTTCTAAAAAAGCAGATATATATATGGCCTCCCTTGTGGTGCAAGGGGTTGAGCACTGCACTGTGGTGCTTCCACAGCCACTGCAACACGAGTTCAGTCCCTGGCCAGGGAGAAGCCCCACACAGTGCTGCAGACCTCTCCTGCCTCACCCTCTGCTCCCCACAGCAGTGTATCTCAGTTGATCTGCCTGTTCTGCTCCCCACTCTTGTCTCTGGTGAATTCTCTTACACCCCATGCCTCTGGCCTGCACCCCAGCTCTTGTGTGCATAAATAAATAAAATATTTTAAAAATAAAAGATCAGATATTTATTCTATTGTACTTCACCAACCTAAAGGTACATAGGTGTTCTTACTGCCTTCTGATGAGGGACACACCCATAATTGGAGAAAAAGGCTGATGGTTTTAAAACTCCTATTCACTGCTGTTGGGTTAACAGAGTTCCATAGAGAAGGCACAGTTCTTCTTGAAAGAGCATGTACACTTTGACATTCTATTTTTTTAAAATAGGAAGACTGAGTCACTGCCATGACTTATATTATCAGTATAATGACTATAAGTCATTGAATCAGCATTTAAATTGAACAGTAATTCTTAATAATTTATGCACTTATACTAAGACAGTAAATAAGATTGTTTTTAATGGCTTTCATTCAATTAATGCACTTAGACACCTATTTTTATGCATGCTGTTTGAAGACCAAGATATTCATTAAATTTTCTTTGAGAGTATAAAATAAAACATACAAAGGTATATGGATGATCACTTTTAATCTTCGTTTCATATATATTGTGTGTCAATGGCAGACATTTTGTACTAACAGTAAAAATATTGGCAAATGAGGGCCTCCCTGGTGGCCTAGACATAAAGTCTCAGCACTATCTCCACTGCTAAGGCTTGAGTTCAATCCCCGGCCAGACAGCTGACCCATATAGGGCACAGCAGATCTCTCCTGTCTCACCTGCTGCGCCCCTCAGCAGTGGATTTCAGTAGATCCACCTGTTCTGCTCCTTACTCTTGTCTCTGGTGGATCCTCTCAGCCCCACACTTTTGACCTACACCCCAGATGTTCTCTACAAAAAATAATAAATAAATATTGGCAAATCAAAGCTATATATTCAGTAAGCAATTTTTTTAAATTATAAGCTCAGCAACCAATTGTCTCATCCCTATTTCTTGACTACATATTGCCTAATATTATACCTTGTACATTGAAGGTACCCAATTTATATCTGTTGAGTAAGTTTTTAACCAGTTGTTGTAAAAGATGCAAACAAAAATGTGGTTTATGCAAAAACCTAAGATCAAAAAGAAACAAATTCTATGAATTCTGACATCTATTCCCTATTAATATAATTATTTTGTTGTACCAAACCCAAGTCAACAAGTATTTACAAGTTACTTTGTGAAAGGTGCCACAAAAACTCCAGTTGGTAATTGAAGTATAGCTAAGTTCTCAAATTTCAGAAGTTAGTATTCTAACTATGAAGAAACATCAACACACTCTCCAAGGAG
Source organism: Galemys pyrenaicus (assembly GCA_019455555.1). Classification (NCBI taxonomy): domain Eukaryota; kingdom Metazoa; phylum Chordata; class Mammalia; order Eulipotyphla; family Talpidae; genus Galemys; species Galemys pyrenaicus. The sequence continues at coordinate 1,005,635 of JAGFMF010011398.1, forward strand.
CTCACTTGGATCACTGTCACCACAAGTAACTTTTGCTATGCATTTATTATTATTAACGGACATTAAATATGTAAAACTTAGTGACTAATACAAAATTTCATTTGTGGTCAAAATTTAAATCTTTTCTTGTATTATAAGTCCCAAAATGTATCAGTGCTATATCATCATTTCATAATTCATTTAGGAAATATAAACTGAATATCCATTTTATGTTAAGCACTATACTAGCTAACAGAATATATTAAAATCAATTTAAAAGTTCTTAGCTTAACAGTCAAGATATTCACACTCCATCTCTCAAATTACAACTTAGGTTCTGTTCTAGAAACTTAAGTATTAGCTCAGCAATCTTCACATGAACTAATGATAATAGCTACTGTCATTAACCTCAGTTTATGATGAGAAAAAAAAATCTCTCCTATACTTCAGGACCTAGATCAAGATACCTCCTGAATAGAATGCCTATCCTTGACAGTTTGCTACTGTGACTTTCATTCTCTTGTCTAAAATCTTGCACAAGTTTTCTGACTCACTCACTACCTTATGGTTATGTTCTTGCTATCATTCAAATGACAAGGTCATTTCCAAATAAATATAGTGAGCTGATTAGAAAACATATTTGAAGACAGTTTCAAATATTGAGAAAAAAGTATTTGCAGAGTGGATTCTTGGCCAAAATTTGATATTTCTGACAGGCTTTGATGACATATGAATACAAAAAATAAAGCAAAATGTCAGACTATGACATTGCCCTAGAAAATTTGAAAGTGCACTCACAGTATATTAGACATTTGTATTATTAGAAGAAAATGAGATCAAGATACGAGAGTATAGATACAGTCAGAAGTGGTTCATGTGGCAAATTCATTCTCAGCAAGATATTTCAGCATTTTCCAAATATGAAAATAATACGCAATTTGAACATTCTATAAAAAAATGTATGTAAGTCACCTGTGTTACTTTTCCTCTACCCCTAACTAGATTGGATGATACAGAGGAAAAGGAACATAATATACCTTATACATTGATTCATATTCCTATTGGAGATCACAATACTTTAGAGTATGTAATCAATAAATATATGTGCATTGTGAGAGTGTGTGTGTTGTCACAGAAGGTTTAGCTATCATAGAAGGAAACTAATAAAGAAAACACTAAACCTGTGAAAGGCTATGTAAGTACTTTCATTTAAAACTCAAAAGTAGATGACTGGATCAAGAAGATGTGGTACATATATACAATGGAATACTATTCAGCGATCAAAAATGATAATCTAGAGCCATTCATAGAAACATGGACAGGGCTAGAAGGAATTATACTCAGTGAAATAAGTCAGAAGGCAAGAGAAAAATATCAGATGACTTCACTCTTAGGAGGAATGTAAAGGAACAAAAACTACAAAAAAAATAAGAGAAAGCTCAAGGAAATGAACAATTACAGCCAAAAACAAAAACACAACAAGAACAAAAGGACAAAGACAAACCAAAAGGATCATGGTGGGTGGAGGGAGGGTAGAGACTGGGATAAGAGCAGAAAGAGCACAAGGGCACAAGGGACTGAGGTGATGGTGCATGTGTGAAATGGTGGTAGGAATTCCCTGGGGACTATAAATAATGTCAAATATAATTGAATAAACCTAAAAAGAAATAAATAAAACTAAAGTACATGAATTGCTATTAAAAAGTTAACATTAGTTTTAGGATAATTACTTGCATTTCTACAATTAGGAAGGACTATATGATGACTTCAGTTAGTTTCAAGGATCTAATAGCTTCTCTAGGGCAGCACAACCGCCAATACAATTTACAATGTAGGTATGAAAAAAATCTGTAATTTACTAGTAAATATGGAAACAATTATTTAGACAGTATATTTGTTTTAAATATTTAAGTATATTCTATACATGATGTTTAATTGTGCTAGGTCCTAGAGACCCAACCTAAGATAAATAGTCCTTTGCTTCAAGTCGGGTATGGACCCATGAGAAATAAACATTGACTTGAAGTAGAAGGTGAGGGAAAAGAATGAACATGGGAATGCACCCTTATCTCTTGGTTTGCTCAGTGGGTAGAATATTCTGATATTTGGCAAAAGAGAGGTAAGTTTTTGGTGGAAAAATATTTGAATAAGATCAGAATTTGGAAGCAACATATAAACCAGGAATAGGTATTTAGAAATAATTTGCATAGAGAAAATATTTGAAGAACAGAAATACGTAAGCCCTCCCAATCAGAGCATTTTATGCGATGAAGAAATAAAGGGAAGGGTCTCCCTGGTGGCACAAGGGGTTAAGTCAGTACACTGTGAAACTATTTGTAGCTACTGCACCATGAGATAGATCCCTAGCCAGGAAGCTGACGCATCTGCTGCAGCAGACCTCTCCTGTCTCACCCACTGCTCCCCTCAGCAGTGTATCTCAGTAGATCTGCCTGTTCTGTTCCCCACCCTGTCTCTGGTGAACCCTCTCACACACACACCCACTGACCCTCTGGCCTGCACCTCAACTCTTGCATGCATAAATAAATAAATCTTTAAAAAAAAAAGAAAGGGAAGATGGATGAAACAACAGAAATATAAATCTGTTGTAACATTTTTCATCAACATCAAAGGAAGACAGCAGGCAGGTACCCTGTCATGCTTTGATGTCTTGCTAGAATTATTTATTTTCTTTTAAAGCTTAAAAAAATATTTATAGCTTTGTTACAAAGTTTCAACTGAAGTAAAATATTTATGTTGGAAGACTATGGGTACCTTAGGGCTGACTGTGGTGTGGTGACATATATCTAAAGAGGTGTTATCCTTTAATTCTGAGACATATACAGTATTGTAAACCATCGTCACCATAATATATATGCATACACATACATATATGTGTAATATATACACATACATATAAATTAAATTTTAAAATCTCTTCTAAAATATTTAAAACAAAAGGTGCTTCTTGGGGATTGTAAAGAGTTAAGAAATATCACAGCTATAGTTTTAGTTTCTTTAAATAAAAATCCTAGAACCACATAAGTTTTAGAATGCAGATATTTGCCCTCTCGTTTTCGTGAACTAATTTTGAATGCATAATATATGGTTTATTATGGCAATTCAAAGACTTTTAATCTTATTTGATAAAGTATTAGTATTGGGTTCAAAATGTACACAAATCTTAAATTAACATTGATATTTTAAGGGATTTTCATTTAACTTGAAAATTAAACTTCTTCTATGACTATGCAGAAAGATATAATGATCTCTAGAGTTGAGATAAAAAGGAGGGTTTGTAATTGTCAAGGAAACTTTAAGCAAAGACAATTAATTATCTTAGTGACCATTCATTCTTTCTTTATATTTGAACTAGATATGAAATTATTATTAATAATAATAAACAATATTTCTGCTTGATATTGAATAAGCAATTTCTCTTATGAATTGGTATATTATGTTTTCAAGCCTGTCCTGTTTTTGTTTACTCACCCTCTGCATGCGTTCATTTTCATTAGAGTTCCATTTGTTTTGATTAATGTATCTTGAATTTCTGGGAAGAAGAATTTGTAATGATTTATATTCTGCCAAACTGAACCTCTCTGACTCTCAGCATTCCAGCATACAGCAGAAACAAAAAGCACTATGTATTGACCTTTATATTTATTTTTTAAATGTATAATGAGATGCTGGCAAATTGTCTCACAGCTAAGTCAGCTAAAAAGTTACAAAATCTCGGGTTGCAAATCTCTTGCCCTCATAGAAGTTTTTGCATTTAATTTTTTGTTTGAATAGGAGTCAGTACTTTTCATAGAAAAATTTATAACCTAGTTGGAACACAATGTTTTGCTAAGAATGAGAAACAGACAAGGTTCACATAGAACATAGATATTGTTTTATAAAGTTAAAAAAAACTCCATTGAGCACAGTTTACGGGTGTCCACAGTCACATGGATTTTGAACCTGTGATACACTCAGCTATATCACAGTCATATACTTCCTGTGACCTTCTGTTAATTGCATCGACTCTATCTTCACCATCAGACAGGCCTCATGCAAAGATACAACTTCTTACTAACAGATTCTTGTTTAACTTTATCAATCAGCTGGATTTTTGGTCATTACTAAGCTGCAGAAGAATGATAAACTCTAGAAATAGGATCTTGCTATGGGAAAATACAAATTATTCTTTTATTGAGCAAATATTTTTGCCAATATCCACACAAAAATGAAAAGATAGGAAAGAAAATTCAGTATTTTCAGGATGTCAGTCCATCGTAGCTTGATCTATAGATTCATTACAAACCAAAAAAAAAATAGCTAATTATTTTTGTGTTATTTTATATATCAACAAACTGATTCTAATGTTTATATGGAGCAGCAAAAAACTCAGAAGAACCAAGACCTTACTGAAAAAGGACAGCAAAGTTGGAGGACTGATATTACCAGACTTTAAAACTTACTATAAAACTATCACATCAAAAGAGTGTGGCATTGGTGAAAGAAAAGACAAATAAAGAGGTTGATGGAAAGACCAGAGATCACAGAGATACATCCTCATAAATACAGTCAACTAATCTTTGACACACAAACAAAAACATCGTGTACAGAAAAATATAGTCTTTTCAACAAATAGTGCTGGATAACTAAGCATCTTCATGAAAATAAAAATAAATAATCTAAACAAACATCTTACATGCTCTACAAAAAGTAACACAAAATTGATTCTCTTGTGTATAGAAATGTCTTTTTAGATGAAACATCAGAGATACTCTCCATTAAAGAAACAGTAAGTTAGGTTTCATTTAAATAAAATTAAAAACTCTTATTCTCTTCAAGACAACATCAGAGGATTAAAAGACAAGGCACAAACTGGGAGAAAATATATGGAGAAGACATGTATGAGAAAGGATGGTATTCAAAAATACACACACATACAAACCTCTAATAATTCAACATTTCAAAACCAAAGCAACCATTTAAAAAATAGATAAGAGACCTGAACAAACACCAAAGCATATGAAAAGACGTTCAACATCATCTGCCATGAGGGAATTGCAAGTTAAAGCAAGAAGATACCATTATGCGCCTATTAGAATGGATGAAATAAGGAACATGGCAGTGAAATAAGGACCCTGGCAACACCATTGCTGGTGGAGAGGAAGAGCAACAGAAACTGTCATTCGCTGATGGTGGGGACACAAAGTGAAATCACTTGGGAAGACAGTTGATCACTTTCTTTTATCATACTAGACCCTTACCATCAGATCTACCAGCAATCACACTCCTTGTTATTTACACAGGAATTGAAAATATAGCCCACAAAATCCTGTACATAAATATTTATAGCAGCCTTTTCACAACTGCCAAAACTTAGAAGCAATTAGGATATCCTTATATTTTAATTCTAGTGCTAATTACAGACCCTGATACTTCTAAGAAAACTTTTAAAGAATCTCCTTTCTACTGAATACAATAAGCAGACAAAAAGAAAATTAATTTCCTGAGAAAGGTGGAACACTTGCAGAGAATAACCTGAGAAGGAATTTTTAAGTTCTTTAAATTTTTATAGCACTACTTAAAATACTTTTGGGGTTTCAAATGACAGGCCCATAAGCAAACATTTGCTGGCCCAGGTCTGCAGACCTGCAGGTGTGCTATTTTGGAGGGAACTGACAGACAGGTGAGCAGCTCAGGCTTATTTTTGTTTTTTCCTAGATGCTAAGTCAAGGACTTCCTTCTGTTGCATTTTTCAGACTGCAATCTTTCATTTGAGGAGAGCCACCCAGCTTGTTTGATTTTTACTCCATTTACTGAACTAATTTAGTGTCCCTGGAATCAATTTATCAAATGCTGAGAAAATCATGCTGTATTCCCTACCAATCAGGATAATTTACATGACAAAGTGACTTCTATCTTCCATTCTGCTTTGGCAACAGAAATAGGGGAAAAAAAATATACTGGCAAAAGAAAAAAAAAAAAAAACATACAAAACATTTCTTTGCTTTTCAGTAGCCAACCACATTTCTTTGAAGTCCTAATACAGAATCTACACTAAATAACTACAATTTAAGATTATAAATCATGCCTTGATTTATTATTTCTTAGGAAGTATAACTGAACAACCTGTACTTACAGATCTGAGTTGGGTTTCCAATGTTTTATTTTAGTGTTCAAGAAATGACTAGTTTTAAATTTTAAAATAAAAACAGATGACTGGATCAAGATGTGGTCTATACACACAATGGAATACTACTCAGCAATCAAAGAAGATAAACTCATGCATTTCACAGCAACATGGATGGAGCTGGAAGGAATTATGCTCATTTAATACCCTAGAAGGAAAAAGAAAAATGTTGGATAGTTTCATTTATAAGAGGAATATAGGAGAACCAAACAAGGGATCAGGAGAAAAAAATGATAATAATAAAAAAACCCAAAATTAACAGGCAGCTATAAATCCAAGCCATTCTGCAGGGGATGGGGAAGCAGAGGGATCAAAATGGGAGGGAAAACACAAGGGAGTATGTTGTTGATGCACAGGTGAACTGGTGGTGGGAATTTTACGGAGACTACACCTGAGAGGAGAAAGCACACATTGTACAAAAATAAACAATGATGTAAAATATATATAAACAAATTAATTTTTTAAAAGTCTCTACAAAGAGTATTCTTTAAAATGGATAGGGTTTATGTTTATAGCAGCACTCTTTACAATAGGTAAGACCTGGAAACAACCTAAATGCCCAAAAACAGATGAGTGGATCAGGAAGCTGTGGTACATATACACGGTGGAATACTACTCAGCAATCAAAAATGAAAAACTAGACTCATTCATAGGAACATGGATGGAACTGGAAGGGATTATGCTCAGCGAAGCAAGTCAGAAGACAAAAGAAAAATACCTGATGGTTCCTCCCCTAGGATGAATATAAGAGAACCAAATAAGGATCAAGGAAAGGAATAAGAACAATAATAATAACAATAACAACAAGAAAGAAACAAAAATCAAAAATGAAAAGAAAAGGACAAACTGGGGACACTTGGTGGGGAGGGAAGAGGGAAAGGGTGAAGGGCGGACGGGAGCATGGGGGACTGAGGTGATGGTGCACTGGTGTTACGGCGATGGGGAATACATGGGGATTACAATTGATGTCAAATATATGTAAATTTTTTAAAAATTTGTATTAAAAAAAATGGGTAGGGTTGTACCCACAACATGGCAGAACAAAGAGGGTTTAATAAATTTTTCCCTTAAGTACAAACAGAAGAAACCAACTCTTGCTCACAGAAAATTTCATCAGTGCCTGTATACAGGATAATTCTTATAGATATTTTTTTAAGGTTGGTGGCAGGGGGCTCCCTGGTGGTGCAAGAGGTTAAGCACTGTACTATGTGGCACCCACAGCCACTACAGCACAGGTTTGATCCCCAGCCAGGGAGGTGACCCATGTGCAGCGGTCATCTCCTGCCTCGCCCGCTGCTCCCCTCAGAAGTGTATTTCAGTAGATCTGCCTGTTCTGCTCCCTGCTCTCTGTGGTGAATCCTCTCACCCCCCACACCTCTGGCCTGTACCACAGTTCTTGTATGCATAAATAAATAAATCTTTTAAAAAAACAAGAAAGAATGTATCAATAAACGATTCTAAAGTTAGAACGAATGTCTGAAAAAATTAATTAAATCAATTTAAATAATTAATAATAAGATTGGTGGCTCACTATGGATCAGCCCAGGGAGAGGGAAGGAGTTGCAGTCAGGCTGCTGGACATAACACTAGCCATACAACTTAGGAACTGGATGCGGACTGGGAGGCACCCAGAACTTGTGAAAGAATCTCAGTGAGGGTCAAGTACAAAGCTCCATACAAACCAAGGCTGGACCTTTGGGTCACTCCCAAAGTTCTGGCCACCAATAGTGAGGATGGCAGACTCCTGTACCCCACTCCTTTAAATGTTAAGCGTGTAAAGTTCTCTGAGAACAGGACAACAATGCCAATTGCTTTCTGTGGAAACTGAAACATGGGAAACGCCCACTTTATAGTTATTAAATAAATAAAATTATTCAAACTCTGGAAGCTTAGGCAAAATAAAGTTCAAAATGAAGGAAGGTCAGATTTCAAACAGTTTACAAAGGGGAGATAAATCACAATCTGCAGATTATTTTTCAGAATAGCAAAGAAAATGAACTTAAATGAAATGCTAGCATTAAGAACGTTTAATAAAGCAGCTAAGCAGAATATAAAACAATGCTTGTTTGTGTATGTTAACAAAAACTACTTAGAAATAAGAAAACAAAATATTAATAAACACATAATTACCCAGAAAAACTCTTAATACAGCATGAAAAATGAAAAAAATTACATTTATTGATAGATCTAAAAGAGGCATGGAAAAAATACTGAAATAAATCATTTCCCCTGATAAGAAAACTCACATTATTAGATTTTTCCAAATTAATGTACCATCAATCAAAATACAAATGGGACCTCTCTGAACTTGACAGCATAAGTCTTGGTTAAAAAAAAAAAAAGACTCAATATAAGTAGAGGGTTAAAGAGGGTAAAAGGAGGACATTAAGACATTTTGAAATAAGCAATAGCTAATAAATTAATTGTATCAACCACTAACCTTATCTCATAGTAAATCTCTGAGGCAAATGTTATAAAATCTTTATTTTGCAAATGTAGAAAAGAAAACATATAAGCAAATAATATAGTAGTAATTTGCATTGTTCTAAGAGTTCAGGTTTTTTTTTTTAAGATTTTATTTATTTATGCATACAAGAAAGAGCTGGGGTACACGCTAGAGGCGGGGAAGGGGGGATGAGCGAGAGACAGAGTCCAGAGCAGATCTACTGAAATTCACTGCTGAGGGGAGCAGCTGGTGAAGCAGAAGTCTGCTGTGCCATGTGGGTTCTCTCCCAGGTTGGGGATCAAACTCGCACTGTAGTAGTTGTGGAAGATCCACAGTGCGGCGCTCTTACCCCTTGAGCCACAAGGGAGGCCCCAAGAGTTCAGATATTTAAGTGATTTCCCATAGAGAAATCTATTTTAATTGAGCAATTTCAGTTACTCACATTCTAACAGAGCAATAAGATGAAGTGTTAAGGGTACTTTAGGATTATGCTTGCAAAGGCTATATTATCCGAATCAGAAAAAGTTTACACTACCATCTTAAAAAGCAGGAATAAATATTATGTATCGTGATCGCAAAAATATAAGACCCCCAATCAAGTAAAAGTAGAACGGTGAAAAACAAGAAAAGAAATAGCATGGGAAGTAAACAACACATAAAGTCAGATTTTAGAAGTATTTCAACTTACATAAAAATTACATAAATGTAAGCAGATTATACATTTTGCTGAGATACTCTCAGAAAATACTTATAAAAGAACTTTAAAACTCCTTAGCTAGTATAAATTGAGTGTATAGATGAAAGAAAATATGAAAAATAACATCAAATATGGTCATTTCTGTGGTAGCATAATGAGTAATCATATTATCTTTCTATTTTAAATCTATCCAAATTTTCTTGTGAAGGACATATGATCTAAATAGAAAATTCTTATTAAAACAAAAATTGAAAGTTTACATTTTGTTTATGTATTTTACTTTTTAAACTTATTATTTTGACAAAATAGCACAATATGCTTACAATTTATCCTTCTATAAGTAAAAAATAGAATACCTGCAAGATTCAATTGTAGGGTAGCTGAAAGTTATCAGGCTGTTTCGCCCTCCTGCCATTAGCATTCATGAAAGACCTCTGCTGTCCTGTATGCATGCCTGATGGCGGGCACTTGACATAAGGTGTGGGCATGCGCAAGAGGGCGCACCTGGGCTGGGAGACTACGCATATAAAGGCGGCTTCACGGGACACCAGCAGTAAGCAGAAGCTCAGCAGAAGCAGCAGCCCAGAGAGAGCAGCCCAGGAGCCTGCCAGCCTCATGGCCAGGGGACCCTCTGCCTGCCATATACCTGGTTGCCTCTCTACAAATGATGCAGAAAGAGTAACAAAAGCCTGAAAAAGCCACCAAGGGCTCCAGGACTCCTCCTTTACCCATCTGCCTGGATCATAGAGAACCTGCCCCGTGCCCTCCTGCCACTACACGATGACACATCAATAAACCAAAACTATGTCCAAAATGAAACTATTTATGTCAAACCTATAGTAGATTTTCTGGATACAGCTTTACCAGATTGTTTTTCTACTTTTCAAATCAGGACATGCAATCACTATACTTTCTCGCTATGGAATGGAGGATGGCCCTGTAGGGGCTATCATCTTCAAACTGTGTTTCCTAGCAACACTCTTTAAGCCAGAGTGTCTTTTTTTTTCTATCAATCACTAGCATCTGTGGAGAATACTTAAAATCATCTGTTTCATCCTGTGAATAAACAATATGAATTAGGCAGCAGGCAGCTGCAAAGGGAGAAAAGGAATATCAATTCTATCATCACTAGAATTCTCTTGTTCACTTTAGAATACTATGATGCTTGCACTTTACATTTGAGGAAATGCATTTGCATTTTTTCAGTCACAGTTATATGATGTCAATACTTTTGTTTGGAATGAAAAAGAACAGACAAAGCAACCATGTCACCCTTATTTTCTCAAGAGTGGAAACAGCAACTGATTCTTGAGAATACATTAAACTTTTTTAAAAGGCAGCATTCTTTTTCTCTACCTTGGATTCAAATTAGAATAACCTGGAAATCTTGAAAAACATATCCATTTTCTGATACAAAACATTATTCTATCTGGTATGAGGCTTGATTACAAGCTCCCCAGGTGTGACATGAACTGAAAACAGCCTGAAATGAAAACTACTACAAATGATGGTCTGTTTCCCTAACACTATCCAGGACAGGTGATGGATAAAGTTGCGACTTAATGAATGAAAGACGATACTCCAGAATATCTTGTACATTCTAACTAATATGGCAAATTTCCTTTAGGAGAAAACCTTCCCCCAATTCTCACTTATTTGGCTAAGGTTTCTATACATAGTCAGCGATAATATTAAATTACTGAATTATTTTATTCACAGGAGGTATGAATTAAGATTCAAAATAATTGTGATCCATGTCTAGCAAACATATAATTTCATCTTTTTAGCCACAATGGTTAGTTCAGAGGTGAGTTTGTGACTATAAAGTTTCAAACATAAACTACAATACATTCCAGAGTTAACAGGGGGCCTCCCTGGTGGCACAAGGGGTTGAGCGCCTCATTAGGCAGCATCAGTAGCCACTGCAGAATGATTTTGATCCCCAACCAGGGAACTGACCCACATGGAGCAGCAGATTACAGTCCATCTGCCTGTTCTGTTCCACACTTTGTCTCTGGTGAATCCTCTGACCCTGGTTCTTGTACGCATAAATAAATAAATCTTTAAAAAAAAAAAAAGTTAACAGAAATTTCTCTTATCTACTTTACTTAATCCTAAAAGCATGTGAGCTTAAGACTGAAATAAATTATCGTAGAGAGCCTGAGAATGACAACTGAGTCAAGAGAAAGATAAAATAGAAATTGTTAATTAAGTCATCTGTGCCCTAGGATATTCTTAAAGCCTCATTTACTGCTAATTATTTATCGCTAAACTTTCAGTGATACGTACTAGTAAAAACCCCCACCTTCTTCCTCAGTTGTAGAATTCTCTGAGGTTTACTGTGAAAAGAGTCTTAAGTGATACACAATCTTTCGCTATGCTGTTTTGTTGCTTAAGAGTAAGTCCTACTGGGGCCTCCCTGGTGGTGCAAGGGGTTAAGCACTGCACTACAACTTATTGCAGCCACTGCAGCATGAGTTTGATTCCCTGGTCAGGGAGGGGACCCACATGAACCTCTCCTGTCTCTCCAGCTGCTCCCCTCAGCAGTGTACTTCAGTTAATCTGTCCGTTCTATTCCCCATTCTGTCTCTGGTAAATCCTCTCACCCCCCACACCTCTGGCCTGCCCCTAGTTCTTATATGCATAAAAAAAAAAAGAAGTCCTATTTTGGAGCCTCCTTGGTAGCCTAAGTGTTAAGTCTAGGTGCTATTTCCTATATGGCATGTTTAACCCCTGGCCAGGGAGCTGCCCCACATATGTGCAGCAGTCCTATTTTTCATATAGCACCAATTTGCAAACTTCACTATTAATTAAATTCTATCATTTCCAGAAGTTTTACTTCCATACCATTTAAAGAAAAATGTATTTGTACCCAGCATTCTCATCAAAGTGATTTGCTGCTCTAAAGTGAAAACTCAGTGATTTTGCTGAACTCATTGTGTATGCTGAAAGATATATGAACAAAAAGATCCAGTTGTTTTCTCAAAACAATTTTTCAAAAGATATATTTATTTATAACTACAAGAACTGGGGTGTAGATCAAAGGTGAGGGAGAGTGAGAGAAGATTCACCAGGAACAGAGTGGGGAGCAGAACAGGCAGATCTACTGAAATCCACTGCTGAGGGCAAGACAGGAGAGTGGGGTCTCCTCGCTGGCCAGAGGCCTAGTGATCAAACTCCAGTGCTGGCCATAGCTTGATAGTGCTATGTCTTTAACCCATGCACCACCAGGGAGGCCCCTCAAAATTTTTGATTATGCTGTGAGATTGCAGGGAATATATATCAGAGAAACAGGCATTCCTTTATTGTAAGAGAAATATATGAAAATCTTTTGGAGAAACAGGAAATAAAACTCATCCCAAAAATGATGATGGATGTCTTATGAGCAAGGAGCAAAATGAGCTGTATATAATATTTGATAAATGATTTAATGTATGTAATTCAGGTCATCATAATGCTTAGAAATTTCAACATGACAAACCATGACATTAATTTAGTTCCTGCACATGAGCCAAATTCAAGTCATAGCTAAGATATTAATCAATCTCCAAACAAACCAAAGCTGGGGGATGTGACCTCACTGCCCTTTAGACTCCTCAGTCATATTAATATTATTTTCATATTATTAATTTTAAAAACAAAATGTTAATCCAAAACATCTCTCAGGAAACTAAATGGTGTGAACAAATCTCATTACAAATACAAAGTACATTATGTATGTCATTCTCATAAAGGTTATGACCGCTTCTTTTGAAAAGAAACATTTTAAATATGTTAAGATTTCCACTTTTTTTTCACAAAATAAATTCTAGAGTGAAAGCCAAAGCCATATTAAAATTGATTTTTTTTTAATGTTTAATTTTTTTAAAGATTTATTTAATGCATACAAGAGCTGGGGTAAAGGCTAGAGTTTGGGAGGTCAGAGGATTCACCAGAGTGGGGAGGAGAAAAGGCAGATGTACTGAAATGTACTGCTGAGGGGAGCAGTGGGCGAGGCAGGAGAGGTCTGCAATACCATATGGGTCCCCTCCCTGGCCAGAGATTGAACTCACCCTGATGTGCCACAGAGGCTTCAAGGTGCAGTGCTTAACCCGCTGCACCACCAGGGAGGCCCAAAATTGATGTTTTTTTAAATACTGCACAATGATGTGGGAACATTTTTTCATCTTACAAATAAAGTTTAAACCCAAAATAAAAGCACAAATTTTGTGACAAAAAGATCATTAACATAAAAAAAAAAACCTTAAGATAAACACTGACTTTTACATTCTAGATCAAAGAGGTATAGATGAATTTCCTTAAAAGTCAAAAATAGGGCCTCCCTGGTGGTGCAATGGGTTAAGCAAAGAGGTATAGATGAATTTCCTTAAAAGTCAAAAATAGGGCCTCCCTGGTGGTGCAATGGGTTAAGCAACGCATTATGAAGCAAACCGCAGCCACTGCATCACGAGTTTATCCCTGCTGTCAGCCATGGGGGGACCACATGGCACAGGCAGACCTCTCCTGCTGAGCCCACTGCTCCCCTCAGCAGTGTACTTCAGTTGATCTGCCTGTTCTGCTCCCCGCTCCCTGTGGTAAACCCTCTCACCGCAACCCCCCCCCCCCACACACACACCTCTGGCCTGTACCCCAGTGCTTTAAAAAAAAAGTTTTTAAAAAAAGGTCAAAAATAAAGATGTCTGCTTCTATTTGTTCTATGCAACATTCAAACTGAGTATTATGCCATAAAAAATTAAAAAATAAGTAAAAGTTAGAAAGGCTAGAAACAAGAAAAGAAATTGTCATAATTCTCAGGTAATATGATTATCTACAGAGAAAATCTACAACAAAAACTATAAGTTATAACTAATAATGGAACAATAATTTCCAGATAACATCAATTAAAAATCAGTGCACTGCTATGAAAAAGCAGAAAATTGTTAAAATGTGATTTTAAAATAGTATTTATACTAGCAACACTACCATTCAACATTTAGAAAAAATTTATAAAGTATCATGACATCTTCACTTCATATAGAATTTCAGTCAAAATACAAACTTTTTATGGAAGAAATGTAATAAGATGATTTTAAAACTTATATTGAGGAGCAAACAGTCAGGAACACACAAAGCAATTTTGAAAAAGAAAATGGGTGGGGTCACCAGATATCATGATTTCTTATGATGGTATAATAATTATGCAACACAATAATAGTGCCAGGGTAGAATGTTAAATCAGTGAAACAAAATAGAAAGTCCAGAAATAGACCTGCCATATAAGTACAGAAGGATGAACCATTTAATAACTGGGGGAAATAGGTGATTCAACTAATGATGCCTCTACTCTCACGTTAAATACAAAGTAGGAATAGATTTATGATCTCATAAAGGGAAATAATTTGTTTTAAAATGTAGAAGCAGGGCCCTCCCCTGGTGGCACAATGGGTTAAGAAATGCACTATGAAGCAAAACACAGCCACTGCAGTGTGAGTTCAATCCCTGCCACAGCCAGAGAGTTGACCCACATGGTGCAGCAGACCACATGGTGCCTTGCCCGCTGCTCCCCTCAGCAGTGTACTTCAGTAGATCTGCCTGTTCTGCTCCCCACTCTGTCTCTGGTGGATCCTCTCACCCCCTGCACTTCTGGCCGATACCCTAGTTCTTATATGAATAAATAAATCTTTTAAATAAATGTAGAAGCACAAACCATAATAAAAAGAGATCACAAAATTGACTATATTCTTAAAAAAAATCTTTTGTTTATCAAAAGTCACCATAAAACAAAAGTGAGAAAAACAAGTCACACTCAAAGGAACCTATTGCAACTTTTATAACTACAGAAGTTTAATGTTAAGAGTATGTTGAAAAAAGTCATACTAATCAATAAAGAAAAGACTAAACAGAAAAAAGTTCTATTGCCAAAAACTATCATTTTCAGTGGAAAGAATTCAAGGTTCTGGAATCAGATAACCTGGGTGCCAGGTCTCACTTCTAGAACCCCAGCTTTCCTACTTCTATGCCTTTGAGCAGGCAACTTAGAAAAATGAAATCCACAAAATTATTAAATACAGAGAAAGTTACTTAATCTCATAGTAATTACAGTGACCAATAATACCTTTACAAAAACATCACTAAACACTCATCAATTTGCAAGTACTTTAAGATTTTGAAAATACTAAGTGATAGTGAAGGAGATAGACCCACTTGTTCCTTTTGGAATCTAATTTTACCCAAATCTAGAACAGATTTTTGAAATAACTTCTCTGACTCAGAAATGCCACTCTCAGGTATTAACCTTAACACAGAGAAACTCAAAACATAAGGAGCTTTATAAACATATTATGGGGGCCTCCCTGATGGCCTAGGGCTTGAGCTCAGCATTATCACCACTGTGGTCACCTGAGGTCAATCCCTGCCAGGGAGCTGACCCACTTGATGCAGCAGACCTCTCCTGTCTCCTTTGCTGCTCCCCTCAGCAGTGTGTTTCAGTAGATAGACCTGTTCTGGCCCCATTCTGTCTCTGGTGAATCCACTCACTGCCAGCCCTGTATATTTTGTCCTACCCCCCAGTTCTTCCACACAAAAATAAAAAATATATATATTATGGCCATTGGAAGTGAGAAAACTAAGTACTTAGCTACTAAATGACCCAGCAATTGCATTCCTGATCACTTAACCCAGAAAAATGCAAATATATTCAAACAAACTTATAAATGAATATTTATAGAAACTCTATGTGCAATCACTAAAAAAAATGAAAGCACTCCAGATGTCTTTCCGTAGGTGAGTAAATGATTTGTGATATATCATATCATAGAATACTACTGGAAACAAGAAGGAATAATTTATACACACAACAACCTCGGCCAATCTTCAGAGAATTAAGTGAAAAAATGTCAATGCAAAGGTTACACATTATATCATTCCTTTCTTTCAATGTAGTTATGCAAGATTTTATCACTAGGGACAACTGAATAAATGATCATGGATTGCTGTGTTATTTTTCACAACTGCATTTAAATTTACAATGACCTTAAAAAAGTTTAACTAAAAATAAGATTTAAAAATATTTATGTGTAGCACCTATCCCCAGAAATGTTTAGTCATTCAATCTGGAGATAAAATTGGGCATGTCATCACTGGAAATTGCCTGAGTGATTCTAATGTCCAGACAGGATGGAGAGCTGCTACATGTATTCAGAGACAAGTGGTTAAGAGAATTGGCTCTTGAATCTGATTGTCTCATTTGATCTTTAGTGACACCATGTATTAGTTGAAGTTGATTCGGTTTCCTCAGCTGTACATTGTAGACAACAACAGTACTGCTATGAACTTTTGTAGAATGATTCAATAGATGTAAATCACATAGAACAGTGTGTGAAATATTATAGCACTAGAGAAGTGTTTTATTACTTTCTTTGTAATTTTATTATTACTGTCAGAGTTTATAAAACAGTGAAAATTTGAAAATGAACCTAAATATATACAAATAAGGGAAATAATGAAAAACTTAGCTTCTTTCATACATTAGATTACTCCATAGCAGTGAAATGAAATGAACTAGAGCATCAATAGGTCTCATTACAATGTCAATTGTGATAACTTTTGCAAACATTATTTATCATGAAAAGATGGTTATAGAACAAAGTCATTTAAAAAACTGTATTTCTGTATATATTTATAGTACATGAATAAAAGTATGCATGAGAAGATAAATATGGAATTTAAAGAAAAAAATAACTGCAGGTGATAGGTGATGTATAAAAGTATATTTCAACTGTTTCAATAATGCTCTTTTTAACTTCTCTGTGAATACTTTGTGTATTGCATATCTTTACCTATCTGTATTTCTCATTAAAAGTAATCCACCAGTTAATATTTATTTATATGCACTGAACTCTGTCATAAACACTTTAAATAAATTATTTATTCTCCCTATGAGCCCATATGGTACTATTATTTAGCCTATTCCATAATGAGAATACTGAGGTAAAAGAGTTTAAATCATGTGCCCAAGAAGACATTGTTAGGAAATAACAAAGCTGAGATTTGAACCAAACCAATTGCAGTGTCAGGAACACACGGAAAACACTAAGTGGAAGATATTATTACTGGGAACCATCATTTTCAGTGCAAAGTATTCAAGGTTCTGATATCAGATAACCTGGGTTTCAAGTTTCCCTTCTATCTAAGGCAGGGTGGTTGGGAGGATTAGAAGTAACAGACCAGCCTTGGCAGCTGTTGGTGGCTGTTTAGTTAGCAGGCAATGAGGAGCCACTCTATGTCCTTGGTTCAAAAAGTGAAAAGCTGAAATGCAACTTATAGAGAATGGAGAACAGGGAAAATTGGAAAGATCTAATGTTTTATTTTTGTTTTGTTTTGCTTTTTACAGATATTGCCTTTATAATATATTGCTATGTTTTTTTTTTGCAATGTTACTTCAATAAAATTGACTTATGAATTTATAATTGTTTTAAATTTTAAACAAACAATGTTATATGTCAATATCATAATAATGCTCACAAAAAATAGTAGGGATTACAACTATTGTTTAAACCATTAATTAGGTTTTGACACACACACTGCATTATGCATAGTGTATAATGAGGCACAGAATTACTAAAATTTAAAGGAATAAGTAATAATGATAATTCTTTAAATTCACATGTAAAGTTCAAAACATTTCTTTTATCTAGTAGCACATTTTAGAATTTCTACTTTAGTGTTTGTTTTTACCTAATCTCTTTGTCTTAACAATAAAATATCTCACTGCATGGAAGAATCTAGCCACACTATTTTGATTTTCTTAATTTAATTTTATATATATATTTTACTATTTGTAAAATCATTCTTTCTTTTTGTACAATGCATGCTTTCTCCTCTCAAGTGTAGTCCCCACAAAATCCTTACCACCAATTCACCAGTGCACTATCATCATAGTCCTTTGTGTAAGAACACATTCCCTTCCCTATTTTGATCCCTCTCCCTCCCTCTCTCCTGCAGAATATCTCTGATTAATAGTTGCCTATTAATTTGTTTTTTAACTTATTATAATTATTTTTCCTAGTCCTTTATTTGGTTCCCCTACATTCCTCTCTATAAATGAAACCATCCAATAATTTTTATTTTTCCTTCTGGCTTATTGCACTGAGCAGATCCTGAGACCTTCCAGAGCCATCCATGTTACCGCAAATGACATAAATTTATATTTTTGATTGCTGAATAGTATTCCATTGTGTATATATACCACATCTTCTTGTGATATTTTTAACCAGTTACTAACTAATAAAGTGGCTGAGCAGTTAAGATAACAATTACGAATTGAAGTTACCTAGACCTGACTATAAATCTCTAACTAAATGCTTGAATTTTGTAATTCAGAGCATTTTATATTGCTTTTCAGCCTAAATTAATGAATTTGTTAAAATGGGATAATAATAATAATGCAAGATTCATAAAGTCACTATGAGGATACAGTAAGACAACATATATAAAATGCTTAATACACATAATATGAACTATCACTATCATTATTTCCCAAAGGCCTATTGAGTATCGTATATCTTACACTAGTAGGTAGGACTCTAAATGGGGATTAACCATGAGTATAAAATGTTATGGGACTCGTATGCTCTCCTGACTTGACTGCCCTCACATGCCATGATACTGTCTAATAGCACTAACAGAAATTTCAGGTGTGTCCCGGCAAGGAACTATATCTACTCACTCACTTGGATCTTTAGCTGCTCTGTGTAAACCTAATATGAAAATATGCTTAACCCAGAGTGTGATAGTTCTTATTAGATTTTCAACTAGACCAGTACTTTATGATCTACCCAAACTCAGTGAAATTAAACCTATTCCAGGTATGTGTGGGTAGTGTCTACATAATGAGATCTTAAGCTTCTTGAGAACAGGAACCATGTCTTAAAAGCCTCTGAACATTCCTTTACACCATCCTCAATAAACAGTGATTAAAATTGGACTTATTAATTCCCTTGAAAAAATATAAAAAGCATATTAGATTTATAAATTAATTATCTATGATGCCTCTATTGACTATGAATCAATACATGCTTTACCCAAGAAATGGAAGGTAAAAGAAACTTTGTTTCCTTAGACTCAAAATTAAACGAATGCACATATTACCGTGTTTATTGTTACAGAAATTAAAAAAAGAAATCCCCATTAAAATAGTATTTTGAAAAAAGTATAATCTTTATTGCTATGATAAATGGCTACTTCCCTATATACTTCTTTAATTCCATAACTTGGTCATTTTGTGTTAATTTATTTTTGCTTTACTCCTTAATAACAATGGAATATGTAAAGTTTATATAAAAATGGCATTGACTTCCAAATATCGATATTTGTAATATTTAAAAATTTCTTTTCATTCCAATAGTTTTTCTAAGGGATAAAATAATCAATGGTTGTGATAATTCATTTGTGTTTAGTGTCCAATCCCTGATAGCAACATGATATGGTAAAAAATAGATTTTCCAATAGATTTAACATAATAATAAGCATCACGGAGACACTATACACAAATTATTTAGATGGTCTACAGTTCACACTGTAGATAAATTGATAAATTGATTATAATAATGTACAAAAGGAATACAATAATGTATTTAACTTTAGTGTCCTGTTGTAAAATTCTTTAATATTTACTATATCAATATATTTGACTTCCTAATCAAATTTTATGGACTATCACTAAAATTATTATTGTATTATTTTGTGTTTTATACACTATCTAAAATACAAAAAATGTTTTATTAAAATTTTTCATAATATACAATTAATTAGGAAATTTTTACCACTTTCACACAAACATTGACCTTAATATTTCCGTGAATTAGGTAGAATTTTATTCATTTGACAAATTTTTTTTTTCATATTTTGTGTAGAAGAAATGGGTTGCAGGCCAGAGGTACAGGGGGTGAAAGGATTTACCACAGATAGAGTGGGGAGCAGAACAGGCAGATCTATTGAATTCCAATGCTGAGGGGAGCTGCAGCTCCAATGCTGAGGGGAAATGTCTGTTGCACCCAATCCTTGAATTAGCTCCCTGGCCAGGGTTTGAGCTCAGGCAGGTAGTGGTGATAGTGCTGAGCTTTAAACCCTAGGCCACCAGGGTTTTTAAAAGCATTCCATATCTTAGTAGCTAGAGACTTGTGGGCTTATAGTTGGTTGTAAAAAAAGCAAAGTTAGGCTCAGTCCATGTGGAATTTACAATTTTCTGAAATGTTCAGATAAACAAATGGCAGCAATGTGTGTTGCATCTGTGGAGACCACCAGCAGTATAGAAAACAGAGAGAAGCATGTGCAAAGCCATCAAGAAAGGAAAGTGCAGAATTTTAAGGAGGGGGTGGTGGTGAAAGGAGTTTCAGTGAGATTAAAGTGGAATGCAAGGCTGGCATGACCTGGAAATGCATAGTGAAAAGGCCCTACAGTAGAAGTCAATTTTTCATTGTCTTCACAACACACCTTTTGGAGTTCCTATGGAAATTGTTATGACTATTGGACCTTGGGAAGTATGGGTTTTTATTTTAACTCTTATCCTACAGGTACCGACTCAACCTCTGCTCTCATTTCCCATAATACTGTCCACCTATATACTAATTCTCAGTCTATAGGGTTTGACCCAGGAGAATACCAGAGATAACTACAATGGATGAAGAATCAATATGAAAATCAATATTGACTATGGACTAGCTTCTGAACCCAAATTCTCACACAGTAGGGGGGTTTGAATTTTCTTCATTTTGCTAAATAATTTTTGTCACTATTTTTCTCATCCCCATATACTCACTTCTAATAAAAAAAAAAATGGTTTCTGTTCCATTTTCATGGGGATATTGACCAGTGCAATTGAGTTGTCTGTGTGCTCTTGTGATAAAGTCTTCAGTACATAGTCTGACACATAGAAGAGGGGAATGAGGTTTCAAAGAGGTATTTTAAGACTTCCATGCTTTATTTTGTCCACTTTGGACAAAATACATACAATGATCAAACAGATTTTTTCTTGTTCAGAATTCAATAATTTACTAAAATTTGAGAGTTCACAATTACAAGGTTTAAAAAACATTTTCTTCAGTAAGTAAGTATCTTTGCATAATAAGTTGGGACACGCAATCAGACATTACATTGAGAAGACTGTCTAACAAATTGGATCATAAGTTTTGTTTTTAAAACTTACTTACAAATTATAAATGCCAAGCTTCCAAGTGGCCTAGGGGTTAAGTCTCAGCGCTATCCCTGCTGAGGCCTGAGTTTGATCCCCAGCCAGGAAGTTGACCCACAAAGGGAGAAGCAGACCTTCCTGTCTGACCTGCTGTTCCCCTGGGCAGTGTATTTAAGTCAATCTGCCTTTTCTGTCCCCACTCTGTCTCTGGTGAGTCCTCTCATCCCCCTTCACCCTTAGCATGCACTATAGTTCTTCTATGAATTAGTAAAAATAAATTAAAATTTCCCAGTTGAATTAATATCTTAATAGCCTCTATGTAAAGAAAAGTTAACATTCAAATGGCCATCAAGTTTAATATAATGAAAAAATTTTCCATGGGATAGTATTTTGATATATGGTGGCAAAGATACTAGGTGGAAGGAATTATATTGGAAATAAAAGCAAACAAACAAAAGAAACAATAACCATGATCACAAGAAAAAATAAACTAGACATTTCTAATAGTTTATGACTTTGGAGGCCTCCTTGGTGGCACAAGGGGTTAAATCTCAGCACTAAGAAGATATCCACAGCCACTGCAGCATGAGTTGGAGCCCCCACCAGGGAGGTGACCCACATGGCACAGCAGACCAGTCCTGTCTTGCCCATTGCTCCCCTCAGCAGATTTCAGTAGATCTGCCTTTTCTGCTCCCCACTCTGTGTCTGGTGATTCTTACCCCCTGCACCTCTGGCCTACCCTCCCGCCCTTGTATGCATAAATAAATAAACCTTTAAAAGAATTATGACTTTTGTAACTTTTAATTTCTCAAAACAGGTTGTTTTTTCAGTAGTTTTTAATAACAGAAAGGCAC
This sequence comes from Galemys pyrenaicus, assembly GCA_019455555.1. Lineage (NCBI taxonomy): Eukaryota > Metazoa > Chordata > Mammalia > Eulipotyphla > Talpidae > Galemys > Galemys pyrenaicus. Next base: position 1,027,964 of record JAGFMF010011398.1, read on the forward strand.
AAATTACAAGTCACACAGAAATTTCCAAAACTAAGATGCAAGCCAATGGTGTTTCCATCCGTAACAAAGCAAATATAAGGGTACTCTCAAAGATATCTCAAAAAATACATTATAACAAGTAAGCAAGCAACTGAATCCAGAAAGCCCAACTCTATTCTTCTCTCTCTTTATATGTAGGAAACAGCTTTGGTTCATTTTATATTATTAAATATTTAACTTCCAGAAAAAGCAAACTATATGAATTAAAAGAAAATAAATTTTAATAATGCTGACCATAAATACTGAATTTCTACAAATTACTAATCCCTTTAAAATACAGATATATTCCTATATTCTTTAATCAAGGTGACTGAAGAAATCCATTTAAGATTTATAGGGTAATTATAATTAGATATATGGAGATGCTATTAAGTATAAGTAATTTATACCTGCATAGTCAGGAACTTGATCCACTAAGGAGTAACTAAAATTTAACTTGATTTATTGTCTTTGAATCTGAGTATCCACAATTACTTCCAGTGTAGAAGACCATTATCCCTTCCTTCTCTATCTAGCAAACACATATTTCTTCATTTAGACAAAGTTCATGCCTCTTCCTTTAACACTGAGAATGAAAACCTGAGCTTTTTCAATGATCTAAATCAGAGGTAAAGACTCTCCCTCATATATATATATATATATATATATATGCTATATATATATATATATATGTTTTGGACAATAACATAGAAATTACATTGTCCCTCATTATTTACATGCTTCTCTAACAGGTCTTATCTTTGTTTTTTAAGTGCTATTAAGTGTTAGTAATCTAAGCATATTGTTTATGTTGAATAAAAGCAAATGTTGAGTTAATGAAAGGATTAAAAATTCAGCACTGTTTCTGTAAAGCACAGGTATGAAAGGAGATTTTGGTGATTTTAAAAAGATAAAATATTTCTAGCAACTGGCACAGGTTATGAGAACGATCCTTTTGCTCTTCTGTTTTACATGTATAAAATTGAAGGCTTTTGAGTGGTTCTGGCCAGTGGATTGTAGACAGAAATGGAATAAAACCTTTTCTTATACCTATGCTCCAGTTGCTCCAGAAACCATGCTGTTACAAATTCAAAACAAATTTTGAGACACAGGGATAATGGCCAGAATGTGGCAAGTGGGGAAGGTAATATTGGATGTTGCCATGTTAAGCAGTGGCAAATTTTGGGAAGGGGATCACATGTTTAGTGACCTAGCATCTTTATAGGAAAAGTTTAAAAGGTTTTGTTGTGTTGATGATTATTGCAAAAACAGATTTGCTTGGGAAACAGTTTGGCCAATATACAAGAGGAAAATAAGGGAATAGATAAAAGTTCAGAAAACTATGGCCCTATAAGGTTGAAAAAGACAAATACTTCTAGATATCAAACAAAAAGAGAAATGAATAAAACAGGTCTTGAGTGACAAAGGCCCAGGAAAAGTGATAAAGATCAGTTAAATAATGTAACTAGAGAAAAGGTTTAATGAGAATGTGGCATTCACATAAATTGTTCCAGATTCCCTTGAGACTTTTTCTGGTGTCAGTGAAGAAATGAAGGAAGTGTCACAATAAAGGAAAATATGAAATATCAGGACATGGCTAGAAAAAAACTTAGTTGCGTTACCGAGACGTGAACAAAATAAAAGTAAAACATTTGGTTGAGAGAATTTTTTTCTAAAGATTCCAAGAGGTTATACACTTCCTTTTGGAAACTTAAACTTTCCATGAACAATGACATCTGTAGATTCAAACAAGGCATCACTGAAGATGGTAGAAGAGGGCACAACCAGGTCAGAACTCTAGATTTTCCTTCTGAACAACAAAATGTGAGTGTGAGAAGGGGATGGAAGTGTACACTAGATGAATTATATTTTATTTTTTTAATATTTTATTATTTATGCATACAAGAACTGGAGTACAGGCCAGAGTCGTGGGAGGTGAGAGGATTCACCAGACAGAGTGGGGAGCAGAACAGGCAGACCAAAAGAAACACACTGCTGAGGGCAGCAGTGGGTGAGGCAGGAGAGGTCTGCTGCACCATGTGGGTTCCCTCCCTGGCTGGCGGCAGGGATGGAACTCGTGGTGCAGTGGCTGAGGTTTGCTTCATAGTGTGTTGCTTAACCCACTGTGCCACCAGGGAGGCCCTAGATGAATTATATTTTAATAAACAAAGTTGTTAAAAGAAAAAAATCCTAGCCTATCTTGCTTAATACAGAAAATTGGTATTTTAGAAGAAAGAATTATCTATCTCAATTATGTTTTAACTAAATAACACCCTAATTATAAGAGAAAAAAATAAAGGTAAGTTGAGCTTTCCCATATGTTGTGACATAGCAACATAATGAATTGCACATTCAATAAACATTAATTCAGGATCTAGAATGTGTCTGCCGCTGAATTTAATACTTCCCATAGTTCCATTTAACAGTAATGTTAAAATGTTCAAGTTAATGCATAAAATACCAAAGTCCTCAAGTCCAATTTTTGTCATTAGCATCTACACTTGTCTATGAAACACAAACCTCAATGATTAGAATGTAGCAAACATGTAATCACTATATTTTAAGTGAATTAATCTAAATATGCTTTCTTTAATTTAGTAAAAAAGAGAATTGTGAAGATGTAATCAATCAGAAAACCATTTCTGCCATGATAAAGGTGGATTTCAAAATATTATGCCTGCAGATGGGGAGAAATAATTGACTTGTCATAAATTTTAACAAGCATGAAGTCATTACAGAATATTTACAGAAATGCCATGGTGTTAAGGAGGATTCAATGATACGAAACTTTTGTTCAGGTACTAGGGCTAAATCCATGAATTCATGAAATTATTTTCACAACTTTATATCAACAATATAGCACACAATCTCTGAAGGGACAAAAGATAAGCCAGTAAACTTGTGCTTCTCACTGGAATCTAGAAAGGCTAGAAAAGTTTGCATAAATGCACTAATATGAAAAAAGCTAGATATTCAAGTAATCCATAAAATCATACATTCTTGAATGTGTGAACGAGCTGATGTTGCAAAGCAACCAAGCAACCTAGATTACAAAAAAGCACAAGTTTCTCCAAACAAAACACAGGGAGTATTTCATGTTTACTAGAGTACATAAGAAATCAGCAGTCATGTATATAGGGATCTGTACATTGCGAAATGTCAAAGGGAATTTTTAAAAACAAGATGAGTATGAAACCAAACAAATCTGGATCTATCCAAAGAAATAAAAGCTATCGGAAGAGGAAAAATTAAAGGGAAATATAAAAGATATTTACCCTTATTTTTAATTGTTGTAAAAGAAAAATGACTATGTAGAGTAAACACAATAACAAGGTGTTGTGAAGCTTAAGATTTAATTAAAAGTAAAATGTAGAACAACTGTAGCATAAGGATGGCAAGAAGAATTAAAATGTGCGATTGTAAGGCTATATATCTATTATAGAAAATTGGTATTTTAGAATGAGAAATTATCTATCTACAATGAGATATGAAGTAAATTAAGTAGTATACCTTTTTTTTTTCTTGCATTGAAGAACTAGTGTGTAGGCCAGTGGTGGCAGGGGAGGTGAAAGGATTCACCAGAAACAAAATGGGGAACAGAGCAGACAGTTGACTGAAATCCACTGCTGAGGGGAGCAGTGGGCAAGACAGTGACCTATATGGTCAGTGCCCTGTGCGGGTCAGCTCCCTGGCCAGGGATCAAACTCAGGTCACAGTGGTGACAGTGGTAAGACTCAACCCCTATGCCACCAGGAAGGACCAGCATACCATCCCTAAAGGTAATCTGTGACTAATTAAAGACATATATTGAAAAATCCAGGACAACCAATAAAAAATGAATGAATGGATTAGAAAAATATTTTAGAAGAACATTGTTCTACAGAAATTAATCACTATAAGTTGGCACATGAGTTATCCATGAAGACTATTCTCAAGTTAGTATATCTCATTTTCATAACAAAATAGAAGATTATGGCACAATAAAGTCAGTATTTCAAACAAGATATACATGCCTAAGTAATCTCAAATAGAAGACAAAAATCAGAGAAAAGAATTATGTACACTTTTCTTAATTTGTGTATCAAAATTCTATAGAAAAGTATCTAAATGCTTCACTGAGTATCTGAAAAAAAATTCTGATATTTTTAAAAGACAAGTTTAGTGACAATTATGTATTTTCTGAATGGAGAACTTACCATAGTTTCCCCCAAATTTCTGATCCCCTAAGGATCAATGCTGAGATAAAGTGTTTTAGTTTTATTTAAGGTTTTAAAAGTGAGTTAAAAAAATACACTCAAAATGCAAGCTTGCAAAAGGAGAAAAGACCCTTACTATGTGGCATGCCAATATATTTGGGGCAAATTCCAGAAAATCTCAGAAGCCGATTAAAGTGATAAATATCAATGAAGTCTGAAATAGTCAAATTATTTTTCAAAAATAATTATGGTATTATACAATGATGATTTCTAAGTTACTAGTTATTGCTTTAAACACATCTAAAAATAATTTGAAATAATCTGAATATATCATGAAGATATTTATAAATTATTTGAGAATAGACTCATCTTTGTAGGTCTGCAGTCTGGCTAATATAAAATATGAAGCATATGTTTGTAAAGATAAGTTATTTTCATTAAAGTTTCCAAAGATTGATTTCTGCTCAATATTACATAAGGATTTAGAAAAAAGTTAAAAAGTAAAATTTTACAAGGCAATAGCAGGATCAAAACAAAAACCTACTATGTAAGAGAGTGGATGACTATTTCAAAGAATACAAAATAGAGTTAGAAAAATTTTCAAAAAGAGCAATTAAACTGATAATGATATTAACAGATTTTTTTCAATGGCATCAGCTATGAAAAGTATCTTCAGTTTGGATGATGAAAATAGAAAGTTGTGACTGGTGAAAATTTGACCCACCCAGGCTGAAAATAACAGCACTGGTAAAAGCTTATTAAAGTTAAACTAAAACAGTATTGTCAGCCCACAAAAAAATAAGGAACTATATGAAATACTTCAATACATGTTTTCAGAAGTATTAAAACTTGGATTAGGTAGTTTTATATGACAGGAAAGCATAAGTTAGTCAAAACATACCATATCTCTACATCCTTCATCCACATGGTACATTCTAAAATTCTGTATCATTTATTCTAATGTGTATGCATAAGTTGTGTATATTATGGGGTGCCTATCTTGACAGGAGGTTATGTTATAGGACAAAGGTAAAATGATACTACAAATATAATTAATACCTTGAATCAGTCAATTTGGTTTAATTAGAAAAAAAATCATCTTTCATGATATCATCTTAAGCCAGTGGCAGTTGGGAAAAGAAAGCTTGGGTGCTTCTAGAGAAAGATTCGCCTGTTACCTTTGAGGAAGCAATTTTCCATGTTGTGAGGCGTCAGTGAGAACCCTGACAAAACTGGGGAGCCCAGTCCTAAAACCACGAGAACTGGGACTCTACCAAAACGCAGAGAAAATCCAAAGGCCCAGAAAGAAGCAGAATTTAACTGAAACCTATGACAGAAGCTCTAACAGATGTCAGAAATACACTGTACCAGCCTCCTCAATATAGAAGTTGAGATGACAAAAAGCTTCCAGAGGTTTCTACATGGAACAGAAAGAAAACACTACCACCATGAAAGACGGCAAAAGCAAAACAGGAAATTTAAGTAGAACACAATGGAAGTGTCAGATTGATTCAGGGAGCTGGGGACCTACCAAAGCCCTTTGTACTTATGAGCTATCTCGGGAACTGAAGAACTTCATCTGTAGATAGCAATCCTTATGCCTGAGACAAAACAATGACTGATTGGGCCCCCCTGGTGGCCTGGAGTTAAGTCTCAGTACTTTCACCACTATGGCCTGAGTTTGATCAGCCAGGGAGCTGACCCACATGGCACAGCAGACCTCTCCTGGCTGGCCCACTGCTCCCCTCACCAGTGGATTTCAGTGGGTCCACCTGTTTTGCTCCCCACTGTCTCTGGGGAATCCTCTCACCACCACCACCCCCACACCTCTGGTCTATACCTCAGTTCTTCTGTGTGCAAATAAGTACATAAACAGAGACCCACATTCTTGAGAATTGCTGTCTAAATGGAGGAGAATTTGCTCATTTGGAATCATTTGATTTGTCAATTTTATACTATTTTGCAACAAGGCTTCACTGTTCTGACGTTCCACTTTCCACTATAACAACCTCATTTCTCTGTTGATATGGTATCCTAGCTCTGCCTGCTTTCTGAGACCCTCCCCCGCTCCTTCGCTTTCAGGACATCAATTACCTCTATGAATGATTTAAAGACATTGCAGACATAAAAATTTTCTAACCACAGGCCCATTTCCATTTCAAATTTTCCTGAGGACTCCCAGGACTTCTCTATTATGAACAAACCATTCTCAACCATAATGTAATAAAAATGATTTTATCTAATTCTTTTCCAGTAAAGAGGTATTACTACCCTATATTTTCTCCATTATTTTCTATCAAATTCTTATAATGGACCATTAAGTGAACACCTGTGGAATATCAGTTATACGATCCTCTGGGGGAAAAGTGGATTAATCATTAATCTCTGTCTCTAAAACTAGTACCACAATCACACAACAGCCTGTTTCCAGCATCTAGATTTAACATCTTCTCTAAAACTCTGTTCCTAGTTGCCTGTACATTTCAATGGTCTTCAAAATGTTTGCCTATTAATACCCTAAAACAACCTTGAAAAACCTATATAACCCCTTCCTTATTATAAGTTCATGTCTAAACTCTTGGGTTATATATACAGGGGCCTCCCTGGTGGCACAAGGAGTTAAGTCAGAGCACTGTGAAGTTATCTGCAACCACGAGTTTGAGGGGACCCACATGATGCAGCAGACCTCTCCTGTTTCACCCACTGCTCCCCTCAGCAGTGTATTTCAATCAATCTGCCTGTTCTGTTCCCCACTCAGTCTCTGGTGAATCCTCTCACCTCCCACACCTCTGGCCAGTACCCCAGTTCTTGTATGCATAAATAAATAACTCTTTAAAAAAGATATATATAAATAACTTGAAAAAATATACTTTTCAATGCATTATATATGTATAGTTACTTTGAATATGTAATGCATGCATATATATGTATTTCTATGTAAATATATCTATATATCTACATACCTTTAAAACCTTGGAAACAGTTTAAGTAGTATGAGGGTTCAGGAAAAAACACCCCCATTCATTTGGATTTTTCTAAGATTGGACAAACAAATTGACATAAGACAGATTAGTAGAATTTCTTTAGAGGACACAAGTTTGGGGGTGTCCAAACTGGGGATAAGCTCAGTCTGCACACTAATAATGCCATCTAGAAAAACTGAATCAGGTGTTTTATAAATCAGTAAATTTATTTGTAAGTCTCAGAATTTTTTTAAAAGTTTTTAAAGATTTATTTACTTATGCACACAATATCTGGGGTGTAGGTCAAAGGTATAGGTAGGGGTGAGAGGATTTACCAGAGAAAGAGTGGGAAGCAGAATAGGTGGATTGACTGAAATACACTGCTGAGGGGAGCAGCGGGCAAGGCAGAAGAGGTCTGCTGTGCCATATGGGTCAGCTCCCTGAGCAGGGATGGAACTCATGCTGCAGTGGCTGTGGATAGCTTCACAGTACTGAGAAGTAACCCCTTGCACTGCCAGGGAAGTCTTAGAATTTTTTGTGGTATTGGTGTAACAGATTTTAAATTGCTTTCAATGTAGAAATTAAAGTTTTAAGTGTTAAAAATTCTAATTAAAGTATGAAATTAGAGCTAGTAGAAATAATAAGGAAACAATTACGTATATAATTAAAAAATAAAATGTGTTTAGAAAAGTGAAGGTTAATAGAGAATGGAGATTTTTGGTTGAGGGTCTAAAAAGATTTAGTTTCAAGTTGAAAATTTATCTTTGAAATGGGGTGGCATAAGGTGGTAAAATAAAAAAAAATTTAAAGTTTTTTTTTGAAGATTTTATATATTTATGTATACAAGAGCTGAGGTACAGGCTAGAGGTGGGTGGGGATAGGGATAGGGGGTAGAGAGGTGAGAGGATTCACCAGAGACATAACAAAGAGCAAAACAGGCAGATTGATTGAAATACACTGCTGATGGGAGCAGCAGGTGAAGTGGGAAATGTCTGCTAAGGTCCCCTCCCTAATTGGGGATCGAACTCATCCTGTAGTGGCTATGGACACCCCATAGCCCTTGTACTACCAGGGAGGCCCATACTGAAAGGTTTTTAAAGGAAATATCTTAAAAAGGAACTTTATGTGATCAAGTTGGATAAGAGTAAAAGACTTATTCTAAGTTTTCGTTTATGTTTTTTTTTTAATTAATCTTATTAATAGTAAGTATACTTGTGTGAAACCAAATTCTTACTCTAACAGGGACTACCTTACCATGGTCACCTTTAAACTCTGGTATTTTAGGTCTTACCAATTATAAATAGTGCTGCAATAAACATGGGGGTACAGGTATTCTTTTGGATCGGTGTTTTTATGTCCTTTGGGTAGATCCCTAGGAGTGGAATTGCTGGGATGAGGGCAGAAAGAGCACAAGGGACTGAGGTGATGGTGCATGGGTTAAATGGTGGTGGGAATGCCCTGGGGACTACAAATAATGTCAAATATAATTAAATAAATATAATAAAAAAAATAAAATAGAATCTGATATTTCAGGTTCTGATAAGCTAGATAGAATCTAGCCAACAGAAATAGATGTGTTCTTAAAATCCTTAATGTCACTCTGAGTAACTTATTTCTTATTAATCTAGGTTGGTGTTTTAAACCTTTCTGATAGATACCAATGACAAAACTTATCTTAAAATCAAAATTCTAAAATAATCATGTCTTTGATTAAAAGAAAAAGAAAATATGAGTGGTCTTGGAAGGAAACCTATGACACCACCTAGATTTATTTTCCTTCCTTGTGGGATGAGAAAAATTAAGCACATTGGGCCAGTTTGGAAGCTGAAACTTCATGGGAAGCACTGTCACATTGTAAATGTCAAGTCTTTTCAGTATGAATATAAATATTAATATATAGATGTCATAATACAATGTGAAACGTCTTAAAAGTCTATATGATCTAGTATATTATTAGCTGGTCAAATCTCACTATTTTAAAATACTACATGTCACAAAATTGAGCAAACTTCTTGTCATTGGTATGATAAACAGATCTTAAAGTAGGCCATTTTAAAGTTTTCTTGCTCGTTTACAGAAGGTGTTGTTTACTGTGCTTTATAGTAAGAGGGATTCACAGAACAAAGTCTCTGACCAATACTTTAGAAACAGAACAGAGGATAGAACAGTGGATAAAAGAAGTTGCAGCACTTATGGAAATTACTGGATTCATGATAACTGCTAACAAGACATCAAGATTTTCTACATGGGACTGAATAATTCTAATGAGAACAAATAATTTCTAATGAAGTTTTCTTTGAAATATTATTTTTCTATGTCTTGCTTTATCCAGATTTAAAAGAGGTATTTTTATTTCCCTTTCTTTGAGCTCAGGATTTACAATGGCAAATTTCATCTTTTGTGAGCAAAAGTAAAATATTTGCTTTTTCACACTCCCCAGTCCTCCACATGTTAAATTAAGGAGGCTCTGATAAGAGTATCTATTTGAGCCTAGACTGCTTTCAAATTGATCTCAGAGGCAACAAAGGGAAAACAGATGAGATCAAGCATGTTGGATTTGGTAGGGCCTTTCACAAAGAAGACTCCATTAAACTAAAAGACTTTTGCATAGTGAAAGAAACTAAAGACACACTACTGACATGGAGAAAAAACATTTGCACATTAGATACCTGATAAAAGGCTAACATCCAAGATCTACAAAAGCTCATGCAACTCAACAAAAGGAAAACAAAAATACCTAATCAAAAATGGGCAGAAGAGCTAAATAGACAGTTCTCCATATAGACATATAAATGGCAGATAACAATTGAAAGGATGTTCATCATCCTTCATCATCAGGGAAATGCAAATCAAAACCACAATGAGACACCACCTCCTACCTCTAAGAATGGCCCATATTAAAAAGTCTAGAAACAGTAAGTACTGCCAGGGTGAGTAGAAAATGGAGCTGTCATACACCATTGTGGGGAATGTTATCTGGTCCAGCCCCTATGAAAAACAGTATGGTGATTTCTCAAAATAGATCCAGCAATTCCACTCTTAGGTCTCTACCCTAAGAATGCATAAACACTAATTTGAAGTGACATATATACTTCTGTATTTATTGAAGCACTATTTACAATTCTCAGGTTGAAGTGACATATACACTTCTGTATTTATTGAAGCACTATTTACAATTCTCAGGCTAAAGGACCATGATGGGAGACCATGGGTGCCTCTATGGTATTAGAGAACCCCAGTGCAAATGATGAGGGGCCAAGCACCATTTCTTGATATCCAGCAATACCCAAGTCAGAGGAGATTATACCTTTGCAATTCCTTGCTCTGAACTTAAATATGTAATCTACTTTTTTTTCCTTTGTTACCCCAACTTCCCTTGTCTTAGCTAAGCTATTTAAGATGGGCAAATTATTCAATCCTGAGGATCCCTCCCATGTATAGAGGAAGTATATGTTATTATGAAAATTTTTTATGGCTTTTTCTGTTATCAGTCAGTCTGAAGGCTGATGATTTGCCAATCAGAAGAAGCCAGAAAGACATAAGGATTTCTCTTACATCCCAACACACATAAACATTTGTAAAGTTCTACAAGAGTTATTTCAAATATTCCTAATGGATAATTATACATATTGAATCTCAATATTTTTCAGACTCTAAGGGATATATTTAAGTAATACAACAGATTCATTTCAAAATGTCAAAATTTACAATATGCTGAAAATTATCTTTTGAAATTATTTCAATTTATGATAAATTTGTGTATTAGTTCATTCATGTATATATAACTAATATATCAGGCTATATTTGTTTAAAAAAATGTGTATGGGTATTTTTAGAAATAGGTAGGGCTTCATTATCTCACCAAGGCTACTGTAATACCGTCTAGATATTTCTGCCTAATAATCATACGTCACTCAAAATTGCTGTCAAAACCAAAGTCAGTAATACCTCTAAATGTAAAATTTTAATAAAGTCACCTCTCTCTTTGCTCTGCTAAAATGGTGTCTCATTGTCATCCCTTGTGACACATCGCCACCGCTGGCCTTTCCCATCATGCTGTGGAAAATGAAGTACAGGATTTCCTAGCCTCCTGCCTCTGGGCCCTTTCTCAAGTTATTCTCCCTTCCTGATTCATCTTCACGCCCTCCCTCCACCTCCCCTCTTCTGACCATCTGTCTTTCTCCTAATTAGCACAGACTCATTATTCAGGTCTCAATTCTGAAATCCATTGCTTTTGAAAATATCCTTGGCCCTCCAATCTGATTTATAAATCCCCTTAATATGCTGTCATAGTACAAAACTTCAGATTTAGAACCACAAGTTATAATGGACACCTAAAGTTTTCTCTTGCTGCTTTTGTGCTTGTTCCTGGAATCCTCATATTTTAAATGATTAGATGGGTACCCACTGGTCTTCCTCACGTTCTTCATCTAATTTCTGATCCAGATTCATAGACATATAAACTTAAAGTAATTCACATTTTAAAAAAATAACAAATAATAAGACCAAACTTGGAAACTGAGAAACATGAAATGATGGATTGAGGAAAATGCCTACTTACTCCCCCATGCATAGCTTGGATGAATCTTTATCTTACAGGATTCAAAATAAACTATACTCCCACCAAGAGTCTCTCCATGCTGATATAAATTAGTCTCCCTTATATTTACTGTGGGAGGAAATTCTACACTTCTGCAAGTTATTCCTTAGCATTTATAACAAGTCTATAGGCTCAATGGGCCTCCCTGGCGGCCCAGAAATTAAGCCTCAGTGCTCCACTGTGACATCCCACTAGAACAGTCTGAGTTCAATTCCCGGCCAGGGAGCTAACCCACATGGCGCAGTAGACCTCTCCTGCCTCACCTGTTGCTACCCTCAGCAGTGGATTTTAGTACATTTGCTTGTTCTGCTCCCCGCTCTGTCTCTGGTGAATCCACTCACCCCCCACACACACACCTCTGGCCTGCACCCCTGTTCTTCTACACAAAACTAAATATTTTTTAAGCCTATATGCTCTATTAGGACAAAAGGACCACATGTCTATTGTTTACCATTATGGCTTCATGATATCTCACACATATTGGGTGTCCAATAAATAGATGCTGGATGACTGAATGAAACCAGATCAAGGTAATGAAAGTATCACCACTTCTCTGAGTTCATTATTTGTTAGAAATACCTTTGATGGTATAGTTCTAATACCAAGTGTGCCTTGGATGGAGTCCTCAATTGAGTTTTTTCCACTATCCTTTGCCACATGGATCATTTAACTATAATCCAGCCTCAGTTTACCATTCAACATTTTAATTTGTCCCCCTTCCCCAATGGAATCAGTACTTGACATTTTTAAAATTTTATTTATTTTTGTATAGAAGAACCGGGGTACAGGCCCAGAGGTGCAGGGGGTGAGAGGATTCACTAGTAACAGAGTGGGGAGAAGAACAGGTGTATCCACTGAAATCCACTCCTAATGGGACCAGCAGGTGAGAAAAAACAGGAGAGGTTTGCTGTGCCATGTGGGTCAGCATCCCAGCCAGGGATTGAACTCAGAGGCCTTTCAGTGCTAGCACTGATACTTAACCCTAGGCCACCTAGGCCACTAGCTATGATTTACTATCTTTCATCCATAGCTTTTTTTTCTGTTTAGATTTTATGACCCCTGGTAACAAAACCTCACATGTTAACACAAAGATAAGAAAGTTCAGTAAGACACTCTAACACTCAATTGGAGACACAGATTCGTCTCCACGTAGCTGAAAAAAGACGGGAGAAATCTCATAAATTATAGGTAAATTTGAAGGCATTGTAATGTTTTGATTAACACAATGAAGAAGCAGGAGAGAAAACTCCTAATGAAGAGCTTAAATGACTAGTGAATTCATTGGAAAAATGACAGCTATTAAGTCAAATTATCCCGGAAAACTATACAGTAACGATTATCTTCTCAGGAGCAAACTAAGTACAAAAAAGTAAATAAATATTGAAGATTATGAAAATCAATAAAAGAAAATTTGCCAATGGTTTAGGGAAAATATAAAAATGGAAATAATGAAACAGTATTTCAGTCTTTACATAGTTTTCACATAAAAGCAGAGAAATTTTTTTTTTCATGGAGAAGGGAATTCAAAGAAAAAAAACGTTTCATAAACGTATGTATGGATGCAAATAACTGCCTTCTCATTTCAATTATCCTATTCATTTAACCAAATTTAATTTCAGATTTGGTAAAATGTCATTGTAACATTTCATTTTTGCAGCACTTAACTTTCAGTAACATTAAAAAGGGAGTAAATGTGTCATTTAGGATTTAAGAAATGGTTCTAGAAAAAGAAATCATGTGTGATTCATAAAATAATGATAAACATTTTTGAATCAACACAATCTATGAAATCTGATTTTAAAAACTTAATAAGCAAGTAACAACCATTACATATAGAGGACTAGAATGAACAGAGAGCCCAGACAGAGCTGAGCTAGACAAGAATTACTGCTCTGCCTTGTAGCATGTATGAAGCCAACTTCCCTGAATCTGTTTTCTCATCTATAAATGGAATATCCATATCAATATTGCTAGTCCATATCAATCATGGAAACAGCTGAATGATTATAGAGATGTCAGGGAGAGCATCTCAGCAGGGGATTGCACCTTCCACACCCGACTTCTGCATGGTGGGGACACTGGGAACCTGCTGTTATCTCAACTCCACCCTGACATCCCACACAAGGGGCTGAGCAGACGGGTCATTTTCAGGGGGGACACTTGAAAAGGGCTTGAAGCACATGGGCTCTCTGGAGGAACTTTGTGGAAGACAGCTGCAACTCAGGTGAGCTAGATGATAACCTTTGCTCCCTTCCCCAGGAGGTGAGGGGAATGAAGATGTTAGGGAGACTTGGGGGGCCCTCAACTTCACCACTGCAGACCACTGTGATCCCTTGCATGTGGTGGTGGTGGCAGTGTTACAGAGGCACCTCCATAAAAGGGAGGGCCCATGTTCCCTGACCTCCCCAATGAGGAGCAAGTAAGCAGCCAGGTGAAGCTCTGCACAGTGGAGGGCAGGTGGGCTCAAGGAGACACACAGAGAGGGGCTCACTTGCTTCTCAGTTTTGCACTTGCCTCAGGGACTTGGAACACATGCGGGAGAGACTTGTAGAGACACTTAGAAGAGACAGGTGTACAAGAGACTCATAAGGAGGCTGACAGGGGCAGCTGTTACCTTGATTTGCCTGCACCTTTTGCCCCACTCCAACTGTTCCTCAGAAGGTGGCTTGATTTTATGGCAAGTTTTCAGGCCTTTGCAGCCCCTCTTTGCGACAACCCTGTTTGGCTGGACATTCACCCACGAGGGAACACATCACTTGGGTGTTTTATTGGGAAACTATTCGTTTTTCTCTTGTCTCTCTGTGCACACTAATCTATTAAAGTTCTTCCACGCTAGGAATCTATTATAGTTTTATGCACACAGATGGCAAGACCCCTATCCAGTGTGAAAGTTTGGCCATTTCAGGGTGCCCCTCAGTCTCCCGATAACTGAAAGATTTGGTGGGATTTTGCCCCCCAGTGTTAGCTGCAGTTCCTACAGCACCACCATCACCCCACACCATCAGTCCAGGAGAGACAGTCCTCCCTCTCCCTCTACACCACTGGTGGAAATAAAGTATTATTTTGTTTCTTTGTTTGCTGCACAAAGGCTCTTGTTTGCATTTATGGTGACAGGTGGCTGGGCCCAGAATTGGTAAAAAGAGAGGTTCTGACCCAGTGACAGTTTTTTTTTAGACTCTTCTCTTGGTAACAAAAGGAAATCAATTCATACTCCTCTGTGTTCTCCTATGCTGACAAATTATCAAATAAGCATCAGGCAGATTGATAAGAGTAAAAAAAAAAACAGATTTTTATAACAACATATCTGTTATTAAAACAGACCTGAGAAAGACTCAGCAAAGCTAAGTCATCCTTGTGACTTTAGATGTCATCATAAGTAGCTTGCCCAAGACAGGGAAGGTTGGAGATGAGGGGAAACCCTATTTATTTTTTTGCATAGAAGAACTGAGGTGTAGGCCAGAGGTTCATGGTGTGAGAGGATTCCCCAGAGACAGAGTGGGGAGCAGACCCGGAGGATCCACTGAAATACACTGCTAAGGAGAGCAGCAGACAAGAGAGGAGAGGGCTGGTGTGCCATGTGGGTCAGCTCTCTGGCCAGGGATAGAACTTGGGTCATGGAAGTGAGAGTGCTGAGACTTAACCCCTAGTTCAGCAGGGAAACCTCTGCTGTGCACTCTTTAGAATGAATACCCTTGAACTGCCTTTTTCTAGCATGGGCATATATTTTGGTTGGGGCAAAATGGGAATAGAAGTCCCTCCCATCAAAAACAATTGCATTCTTAATATCACCAAGTTACTATTCCTCCTGATATAAACTCATTTTAAACTTGTATTTTTTAAATAGTTTTCATAGTGCAAAATCTGTCAGATTTCTTCCCAGGGTTCAATTTTTTTTTCACTGTCTAATAAACTATCAGTGAGATTTAATTCTAATTAAAAGGCAAATGCAAACACACACATATATGTGTGTGATTATAAAAGGTTTTATTTTGGGGCCTCCTTGGTGGCGCAGTGGGTTAAGCAATGCACTATGAAGCAAACCACAGCCACTGCAGCACGAGTTCCATCCCTGCTGCTGGCCTGGGAGGGGACCCACATGGTGCAGCAGACCTCTCCTGCTGTGCCTGCTGCTTCCCCCAGCAGTGTACTTCAGTTGATCTGCCTGTTCTGCTCCCTGCTCTCTGTGTTGAATCCTCTCACCCCACCCCCACACACCTCTGGCCTGTACCCCAGTGCTTGTATGCATAAATAAATAAATCTTTAAAAAAATTATTTTCTAAAAAAAATAAATTAAAGTTTTTATCTCATTGAAGGTCCTGATGCTTATTAAAAAAATACATCTATATATATGGTTTTCAATCCAAATGCATAATAAAAAACAATGAATAGGTAAAAGAAAAGTAAAAAGACTATGTACAATCTAGAGACAGAAAGTCATTCTGTAACATTCTACCCCACCTATTGAAGGATAGAGCTGAACATGGAGCAGAACCTAAAAAGGACTGTGGAGAGGAAACTGAGAGGATATATCGGGAGCAAAGAGACATGTGAAGAAGAAACTCAGCTTCCTATCCTTGGACTCAGGTAACATGGAAGGAGACTCTTGAAAGAGACGTGGACGTGGGTGAGACACTGTATGGAGGTTAACAAAGGCAGCCTTTATCCTCACTTGGGTACTGATTTGCTCTTCTCCTTCCAGAATTACCTGGTGCCTTCTTCTCCTTCCCTCAGGGTCCCCACCAGAATGTGCCTTAGCCTTGTGGCAGGCTTTCGGGCCTCATGGCCCAGCTTTGGGCCAACCTGTATGACTAGATATTTACCCATAAGGGGTTCAGTAACTTTGGGTGCTTCATTAGGAAATAATTCTCTTCTTCTGTATTGCACATTAATTCTACTAAAATTCTTTACTGCAAAAGATCTTACACTTTAAGAATATGCTTTATTATTTTTTTTTAGATTTATTTATTCATGCATACAAGAACTTGGGTACAGGCCAGAGTTGCGGGAGGTGAGAAGATTCATCAGAGACAGAGTGGGAGCAGAACAGGCAGATCTACTGAAGTACACTGCTGAGGGGAGCAGCAGGTGAGGCAGGAAAGGTCTGCTGCACCATGTGCATCCCCTCCCTGGCCAGAGATTGAACTCACACTGCTGTGTTGCGGATGCTTCACAGCGCAGGGCTCAATGGGCTGAGCCACCAGGGAGACCCTGCTTTGTTTTTATACAGTGGATGACAGAACCAATTTAAAGCATGCAGGTTTGGGGATCCTTGGGTAGCCTTCATTCTGCAAGGTGACAATTCTTACTTCAGTACTGTTTTTACTACAGTATTTTTGATACTTCAGCAGAGAAAGCTTTGTCAAGAGCTTTGACTAAGAGTTTAATCCAAAGATTCCCAATTTTGACCACTATTAGAAGTCTACTCAAAGACTTTGGAAACGACTTAGTTAAGAATTCACTTCATGATGTAAACTGGTCCAGTCTCTATGGAAAGCTGTATAGAGTTTCCTCAGTCTACTAAGAATGGAGCTACCATATGACCCAGTAATCCCACTCCTAGGGATTTACCCAAAGGACACAAAAACATTAATTCAAAAGAACACATGTACCTCTATGTTTATCACAACACCATTTATTATAGGTAAGGCTTGGAATCAACCCAAATGCCCAAACAGACAACTGGATTGAGAAGATGTAATATATATAAACAGAAATACTATTTGGCAGTCAAAAAAGATAAAACTAATGCCATTAGCAGAAACATGGATGGAGCTTGAAGGGATTATGCTCAGTGAAATAAGTCAGAAGGAAAAAGAAAAATACTGGATGACCTCAATTACAGGAGGAATATTGGGGATCAAGGGAAATAATAGTAATATCAACAACAACCAAAAAATCACAACAAAATAAACTAAACCGATGACTACAAATTAGATACATCATGCAGGAAGAGGGAGGGAGTGGGATCAAGGCAGGAACAGGAAGAGCGCAAGGGACAATGGTGATGGTGCCCAGGTGAATTGGTGGTGGAAACTCTATGGGGACTATACCTAGAAAAGAAATCAAATTGTGTAAGAAATAAATAAAATATTTTAAAAAATAAAATGAACAGCATGAGACTAAGAAAAAAAATTTACAAAAAATGCAAACCTAATCAGAATCCAGGCAGGAATATTTCCATTCTGGGTCTTAAAGTCCGAAAGTTACCTGGATAAATGACCTCTAGACAAATGATCTAGGTGTTAAACACCCTTGGATGTACAAAAGTATTAACACTAATTTAATTTTATAATCCAAGTGCCCCCCAAAATGGTCCTTGATGCTAAAATAAAAAATAAAGACTAGACTATTAATAACTGGCTCAACAATGAAATAATTGTCAATTCAATAAAAAAGAAAAGTTGAATAACCATTAACAATAAAAATATTCAAATCAATTGGTATATATCTGCACCAACTATAATTTCATAAACAGCTGAAGAATACAAAAGCTATCTTTACTTATTCTCTAGACATCTAACTTACTCAAGACTAGATCATATTTTATATCATCACTTCGGAAAATTTTGATTATGTCAGCTGAACTAGGGACAATAATAGATTCACACTGTGTCTGCATCTTCTGAAAGCTTTTTTAAAAAACACAAAGAGTGACTGGAGACTTTAACAATTCCATTTTGTTTTATGACACATAAAGGAGCAGAGATTTCAGTAGCTATACACAACTTTGCAAAAGTCCTCTGGATAGCCCTGTAGGATACTGCTTGCTGTGCCTCTAATATAACAGTTGTAAAGTATTGAAATGGTTCAGACTCTAGTCTGAAAAATCAAGGGAAAAAAATAATGCTGGCCAAATCTTTACAAACTTCAGGATAAATAACTTCATGCTGACAGGCTTTAGAAAAAAGACAAAATGAATAAAGTTGGGTTTGTTAGGAATCGATACTATAATGAACACTATAAAGATGCTTGTAAGCATTCATTTCAACATAAGGGAGTTCAAAAAAGTGAGCCAATTGTTCTATGCCTTTGTTTTAATGCACACACACACACAACACACACACAATTAATTTAAGTAGAAATCTACAGGCAATGGGACCTCCCTGGTGGTGCAAGGGATTAAGTTGCAGCGCTATGATGCTATCGGCAGCCACTGCAGCACAACTTTAATCCCCAATCTAGATGGTGACCCACATGGCTGCTCCCCTCAGCGGTTTCAGTCTACCCGTCTATTCTATTCCCCACTCTGTCTCTGTCTCTGCCTCTGGTGAATCGTCTCATCCCCTGCACCTCTGGCATATACCCCAGTTCTTGTATGCAACAATAAATATTTTTAAAAAAGAAAGAAATCTACAGGCAGTACTTACACTGCTAAAGATGCAAGCATTAGCAAGTATACCATATTAGTATTCTCTTAAGAGTTGACTAGTTGACGAACTGAGTCCTGGCTGGATACATGTATATTTCCCACTAAGATGGTATTCTATGTCTATGTCCACAGAGGAGAAAATAGTTAACCTCGTCTTAATTTGAGTTTTCTTTGCTTTGGTTGTCTTGTGTCCCTGCCCCTACTTACATACAGCTGCTTTGGACTAACTACTGGGAACTAGGGGCAGAGCTGAGCTACCAGGTGAAGCTATGTAACTTGGAAAGTAGGTAGCACAAAAGAGGGGCTCTCTGCTTTTCCTAGGTGGGACTTGCAAAAATATGTGTGGAGGAGAATTTTGTAAAGAGACATGTGGGATATATGGAGAGACTGACAGTGGCAGCCCTTTTCTTAAAGTGGTATCTCCTTCTGCCCCAGTTCTTTGGGGCATGACTTCTCATTTTCTTGCTGACCCACCAGAAGGTGCCTGAGATTCATGTTAAACTTTTGTGTGGGTGTTTTTATTTTTGCATAGAAGAACTGAGGTGCAGGTCAGAGGTGAGGGGGGTGAGAGGATTCACCAGTGACAGAGTGGGGAGAAGAACAGGCAGATCTACTGAAATACACTGCTGAGGGGAGCAGTGAGTGAGCCAGGAGAGGTCTATTGCGTCACAGGTCTGTTAATCCCTGGCCAGGCATCAAACTGGGATCAGAATGGTGACAGCACTGAGACTGAACCCTTAGGCCACCAGGGACATCCTAGTGTCAAGTTTTTGGACCTCAGCAGCCCTGCTTTGGGACAACCCTACTGGGCTAAGCATTTGCCCGCAAGGGGGTGGGCAATATTGGAAGGTTTATAAGGAAACTACTATAAAGAATATAATTTTTCTCCTCTCTCCACATAAGCATTAATTATTAAAGATTTTTCTCAGTAAGAGTCTGTTTCCTTGTGGTTGATGGCAGGACCCATTTTAGAGCATGAACTCCTTTAAGATTGAGGTGCTTGAGTACCCCTTGGTTACACAGATTCATATAAATCACTAAGAACAAAAACTGTCCTTTTCCTACACCCTGAAATTAGAGATAACTGGTTTATCATTTACTATTCTTGGAACCCAGAGATGGTTCAGTTGGTGAAACAATCTATCAATTAGGTCCTTGAATGAGACTTATCGGACATTCCAATAGGGGGACTAAAGCAGAACAGAACCCACCATCTCAAAATATGCCATCTGGATATAAGGATAATTTTTAAAAAGAGCAAACACAAAAAAAGCATGGAAAAAAACCAGGAAGGTACCCATTTTTCTTATTTATAAGGGAAATATTTATGTGTAAGGGTGCTTTTCTCTATGTACCAGGAAGAGGAGAATGACTAAATCTCAAGAAACTTTTATCAATGGAGGAGGCAAAAACTGAAATCTGCATAACAATAATACCTTTGTTTACTTTGCATTACCTGATAACACTTCATAACTGGTTCCCCCTCCTCCCTTCCATTTTTATCTTTAACTTGAGATGGTACTTAAGGTGGTAGTTTGAACATCTGGGTAGTTACTCAGTTTTCCCTGGTATTTCCCAAGCAAAAAGGAAGTTTATGTTATTAAAGTTCAGTTTGTTTTTCTCCTGTTAATCTGTTTTTCACTATAGGGATTTCTCAGCCATGAATCTAGAGGGGTAGAGAGAAAATCATTTTTGCTTCTCAGCTATATCAACTGTCCATGCAAGCTTACCATTTTTCTAAATTCTATTGCAGCATCATTGCTAAGGTACTTTCTTTGATTGCCTATAAACTGATTCCTTTGCATGATTTGTTCATTTAGGATCAGAATAAAAAATCATCACATGATACAGTTTTCCCAGTTAATTCAATCTGCATATAATTATTTGTACTGTCCATGTGAAATATTAAATTTCCATTTTAATCATATGCATTTTTATGTTTCTCATAGTTCAAACTCCATTATTAAAATTATAGAATGTTATATTTCTTTATAATTTGCCTCATGCAATTATGTAAGGTCTCATTAAGAGAAAGTACTAACTTATTTTTAAATAGTCACATATAAGTAGCATATGACTAATCAATCATTTCCTAAGCAAAATTTTCTTAACACATTTTCAAAATAACTGTTACTCCAGTGATGACATTTAAATAAATATGAAATTAATGATCATACTGCCTAACATAAAATACAAAATGAACAAATTTGGTGCCCACATTTGACCCTCAATCTAGTGCTGTATGCTGGAACAAAAGATAATAAACATGGTGATTTTGCAGTGGAATAAATAATAAGACCTACAGGCAATTAAATTAAACTTAGATTCTTCATTCTCCTTATTTTACTCAATTGTTAGGCAATATACTCCTCTGACTTTCTCTACATTTAATGTCTAGTGTGTATGTTTGTGTGTGTGTGCATGTGTGTGTATAATTGGGCAGATTTAATCATGAACTATTTTATATTTGACAAATTTCCATCTCAACAGTAACATAATAAATTTACTCTTATATTTTTCCAAAGTCATTTCAATTTGTCTTTCAATAATATAATGAGAACATTTATTTTCAACACATCAATTGACATATGACTAGCTCTTTTATTTTTTTTTAAGAGATTTATTTATTTATGCACACAAGAACTAGGGGAGGGGCCAGAGTCCAGGGAGGTGGGAGGATTCACCAGATACAGAGTGGGGAGCAGAACAGGCAGACTGACTGAAACATACTGCCAAGGGCAGCAGCGGGCGAAGCCTGCTACGCCATGTGGGTCCCCTCCCTGGCCGGCAGCAGGGATTGAACTCATGCTGCAGTGGCTGCGGCTGCAGTGGCTGCGGTTTGCTTCATAGTGCGTTGTTTAACCCACTACGCCACCAGGGAGACCCGTGACTAGCTCTTTTAAAGAATTAAGTCTATACTGATGGGCAGCATTTCTCGAGTACCTATTTCTTAATAAATGCTCATGAATTATTTCTTCAACCTCATACGTCTGTGATTAAAATGTAATTCTATGTGTTTTTAATCACACAGGAATGATTCCCTTCCATTGACATTTCCTTTCTTTTTCTTACAATATTTCCTCAAATATATAATTTACAGAAGTAGAAGCAAATCATTAAAACACTTTTACTTAAACTGAAAATTAATTATATGAAAAACATTGAATCTGAGTAAAAAAATCTATAATTGAGAAATTTATAGCAATCTGATATTATTATTGAATTTTTACTATGTGTAGTTTGAAACTTATCTTTCTATATGTAGGTAAAAATGAATAGTCATGGAATACTACTCAGCAATCAGAAATGAAAAACTAGACTCATTCATGGGAACATGGATGGATCTGGAGGGGATTATGCTTAGCGAAGCAAGTCAG
>JAGFMF010011398.1:1050536-1061773 GCA_019455555.1 Galemys pyrenaicus
TAAAAAAAGTTTATCTTAGTCATCAATTTATGATCTAAAAAGTATAATGGCAAACAAATATCTAGCATTTGCTAATGACTGTGTTATTCCATTTGACTGATTTTTAGTAACCTTAAAAGGGATAAAATATACTAATGTTGTATAAAGATATATCAGATAATATTAAGTGATAACAACTTGAACATTCTATTGCTTTTACATTTTAATTATGGTAAAGGCAAGATAAGCAATGACTAGAAAGAAGGAAAAATATGAGTCAGTTCATTGATCAGGAGAAGTTGGGATCAACTGGATGTAGAATCAATTGAAATTTGTCAAATATGTCTATGCACCAAGCACTACGCCAAATTCTTCCATCCTTTTTCATTTTGTTATCTCTCATCAGCCCTGTTGGAGTGGTATTATTATCACTTTGCATAAGCAAAAAAGGTTTCAAATGAGATTCTAGATTATAAAATGTTGTGAAAACTACAACATAAGCTAGGATTTCTGATGTTTTTCATATGTATTTCTTACCTCACAAAATTGTATAAATAAATGTTCTTTTAAAAAATAATTAGTTCAGGGCTTCCCTGGTGGCGCAGTGGGTTAAGCAACGCACTGTGAAGAAAACCTCAACCACTGCAGCATGAGTTCGATCCCTGCTGCCGGCCAGGGAGGGGACCCACATGGTGCAGAAGACCTCTCCTGCTGTGCCCGCTGCTCCCCTCAGCAGTGTACTTCCGTTGATCTGCCTGTTCTGCTCCCCACTCCGTCTGTGGTGAATCCTCTCACCCCCCACACCTCTGGCCTGTACCCCAGTGCTTGTATGTATAAATAAATAAATCTTTAAAAAAATAAAAAAAAATGAATAGTCAGCCCCTTAGATCATATGGCTCAATCATTAAAAGATCAGTTTCCACATGTAAAATTTGAGAATGAATCACAATTTTTTATATGACTCCTTCCAACTCTTAACTTTTCATTCAATTCTTGATAAGGGACTAGGAAGATAAATTATAAATGCTTGCCATATTGATAACCAAAAATATATTTTGTTATTACTGAATGAAGCATTTATTTCAGTACAAACTAAATAACAGAAGGACTTTGCCTAACACATTAATATTTCCCTAGATGAGGGATACAACCTATGGCAGTTGACAAACACAGAAAAAAAGTCATATATATGATTTTTCTTGCATTTTAATAATTCAAAGCAATTACTATGCCAAAATTTTTTTCTCTACAAAAATGACTAAAATACCTCATTTATTAAGAACCAACAATATTTGGCATTCATGTTATTCTGCAAAGGTCTTATCCAAATATATCTATGTAAACATTTGGCCTTGTTCTCTCACTTCTGGCTGAGTATTCTGGCACAGTAACCATTTCCTTTAATATCTTCATTTGTATTTCGACTTACTTCTATTCCTCCCAAGAATAACCCATTTATATAAATCTTCAGTAAGTTTCAAAGAAACAATGTACTATTTCAAGCCTTCTTAAACAGCATGATGCAAAGCCAGATTCAACAAAACAGATACTATACTTTTTTTCTTTGGATAACATAAAGGTCATTGTTTCATATAATTTGTCCATTAACTATGAATGGATTACAATAGGACTTGTAATCATCTGTCTTTTTAATAGGCAGAGACAACAAGTTTTGGGTTTTTTTTATGGTTATATTCAGATTTCCCAGCCTAACATTACTTTTCTTAAGAGCTGAAGTTCTTACTCTTTACTTTTATTACATCTCTATTATTTTCCAGTCAGATTCATATATTACCAAAATCAGGGTCAACAATCAAATTATAGGAAACAAAAAAAATAAATTGTATACATATGATAAATATATAGAATAAATTTCCTCATAAGAGCCCCTCCCTATATTTCCTACAAAAAAATTCTCTCCATAGAAGACTCATCACTCATCATGATTTCAAAGTAATTTAAAATTATGATAAAAGTCACTTCCCTGGTTTAAGTAAAGGGACATCATAGCTGCTTTTCTACTATTTTTATTTATTTGTTCTGCAACTGTGGTTCCCTCATGGTGATCTATTTAGTTTGTTACTGGTCTATCCAATCACATCTTGGCTGCCTACTCCCAAGTTAGTCAATAGATTCTCCTCTTTCACCCAACTTCTCCTCTTGCCAACTAATTTATCATCATCCATCTGTTAAATTCCTATGTTCTTTCTGGCACAGCTCCGCCTCCAGACTCCCTCCCAGCCACCTACCTTGCTGCCCTTCCATCTGCTAACATGACTTGTATCTTTTCTAACCTATTCCCAATCTAAATTATCTGCAACTTTTCCACTTGAATATCTCTGTTAAGTGTACCTCTAAAGGGTTATTGTGATTGCAATTATGTATAATCATACAACCTTGGAGTAAGAAAGGGAAATTTAAAGTCATAGATGTCAGGCTTACCTGGTGGCACAAGGTGTTAGGTCTCAACACTGTGAAACTACTGACAGCCACTGCAGCGTGAGTGCAATCCCTGGCCAGGGAGCTGACCCACAAGGCACAGCAGACATCTCCTATCTCACCCGTTGCTCCCCTCACCAGTGGATTTCAGTAGAGCTACCTGTTCTGCTTCCCACTCTGTCTCTGGTGAACCCTCTCACTCTTTCCCTCCATACCTCTGGCCTGCACCCCAGCTCTCATCTGTATAGATAAAGAAAATAAATCTTTAATAAAGAAAAAAAATCATAGGTATCAAAGATGATTTAATGTTTGAATTTCCACCCTTTAAATTCATCCACTGTTCTCAACTTCTTTCAGTGATATCATTGAATAATAGTGCATGTGTCTTTGATACATACTGAGAGCACTACTTCTGTGGAGCACAAATATTATTAGTCTTGTAGTTCATTGTGCTTCCATCATTATTCCAAAATTTATATATTCACAATGCATTCACTCATTAGCAACAACCTTTTCTTGGACACGACATTTGAATTCGACTTTTTAGGTTTAACATAACAGATTTTTTTGTATATAGAATATGTGGTCTAGTTTCCTACTAGCTAGCAACTATTTTTTAATAATTTCAGGAAGCTGGCCCTAGTTATCTGGTATTTGTCTCTGGGGTAATGTGGGCAGTAAGAAAGTGGTCCTGAGCATTTAGAATCCTGATGAAGAAGCTGGCTGAGAGTGCAGGCTCTGGAATAGTAGGTTTACATTTAAAGCATAAATTCAATGGTATTAAATAACGTCTTTTAATGCTCAAAGATTGTCAAACCAACTCTAAATATTCTTGACTGTTTAGATTGTTCTGGTGAGTAAGGGCTTAATAACCTATTCTCACCTTGTTCACTCTCAACTATACCTATTTAATCCTGACCTTAAGATATATAGAATTAATTTTTGCTTCTGGGTCTTTCTATACATATTCTTCTCCACAACCCCATTTTAAAATCTTGAGTCTAAGTGTTCATTTTTCAGATGACACTAAGACATTTTTACCAAATATTTTGGCTAATGCTGCATTGTAATATGTTTGAATTATTTATTCTATTGAACACAATACATCTTTTTTTATATCTACAGAACCAGAGGACTAAAATCCTTAATAGTGAGTTATTTTGTTAAATGAAAAGTTATTAGGACACAATGAAAGTGAGGTGAAATGCATATATATAATAGAAAATAAATCAATATTCATGATGTTATAAAAATGACACATCCCTCAGAGTCAACTCCTATGAGCATATGAAAGAAAAATGTTTCATAAACTAATTTCTTATGGGAAATATTTTAAAGGAAAAAATCATTTTCTTTAATGGGAGAGAAAAAATTATGTCTCTTGGTATCATTCTTTGTAATAAGTTCATGCTTGCAAAACTTTCTGTGGATTTTAGAAAACTTGTAACTCATCTGATGTATCTACTGAAGAATCCTATGGGGATATATGTTATATTTAATCAATTTTATGGGTGTTTATAAAAATTATATCAGTTTTTATTGAGGTGTGATTGTTTTACAACATTTTATGATTTAGAGGTATAGGATCACTCCTCTTCAGATGTATGTTACCACTTCACACAGGGCACCAAGACACATAAAGCCCTCCACCAAGGTCCATGGGATGTCCTCCCTTCTGGAAGTCAGGTTTCAAGGATTTGTGTTGTTTATCTATGCATGTTCCAGACAATACAACTCAGTTTCACAGTCAGATTTTGAGGATTTGTTTTGTTTTAGTTGTGTATGTTCCTTTGCTTTGTTTCTTTATATTCCACATATGAATGAAATCATCTAGTATGTATCTTTCTCTGCCTGACTTACTTCACTTACTATAACCCCCTCTATTCCCATCCATGCTGACACAAATGGCAAGAGTTTACCATTTGTTATAGCTGTGTAGTATTTTACTTTGTGCATAAACTGCATCTTTTTTTACACTCATCTGTTGTTAGTACTTAGGTTGCTTATTTGACTTAGCTATTGTAAACAGTGTTGCAATTAGCATAGAAGTGCATATATCTCTTTGAATTAGTGTTTTAGCATTCTTCTGACAGTTACTTAGGAATGGAATAGCTGGATTATATAACAGAGCTATTTTTAACATTTTCAGAAACCCCCATACTGTTTTCCATAGGGGCTGGACCAGTCTACATGCCCACTAAAAGTGGATGAGCTAACTTTTTCTCACATCCTTGTCAAAACTTGTTTCTTGTCTTTTTCATATGAATTATTGTCAAGGTATAAAGTAGTATCTCATTGTGATTTTGGTTTGCATTTCCATGATGATGGGCATTTTTTTTATGTATCTGTCTGTCTTCTCTGGAGAAGTGTCTATTTAGCTCTTCTGCTCATTTCTTGATTGGATTATTGGTTTGCTTTTTGCTGAGTTTTATGAATTCATTGCAGATCTTGGATATTAGATCAAGAATGCCTTGTCAGATGTATGGTGTGAAAACATCTTCTCCCACTCAGAGGGAGTCTTTTCATTTTAATGATAGTTTCTTTTGCTATACAGCAGCCTTTTAGTTTGATGATTTGATAGTCCCATTTGTTTATTTTTGCTTTTATTCCTCTTGCTGTTGAAGTAAAGTCCCCACAGCCATGTTTTACCTCTGTTTTCTTCTATATACTTTATGGTTTTAGGTCTTACACCCATCACTAATTGAATTTCAGTTAAATTCTATGATTGGGCAACTCCTGGGACCCACATGGCACAGCAGACCTCTCCTGCCTTGCCCACTGCTCCCCTCAGCAGTATATTTCAGTCGATCTGCCTGTTCTGCTCCCCACTCTGTCTTTGGTGAGTTCTCTCATATCCTGCAAATCTGGCCTGTACCGCAGCTCTTGAGTGTATAAATTAAATAAATCTTAAAAAAAAAAATTCTGTGATTGGTGTGGGAGTGATCTCTTTTTTTTTTTTTTTTTTGCATGTATCTATCTAGTTTTTCCACCACCATTTGTTAAAGAGACTTTCCGTTCTCCATTTTATACTTTTGGTTTCTTTGTTTTAAGTTAATTAATGCTCCATGAAAATGTGAGTTTATATCTGGGCTCTCATTTTATAGCATTCATCTTTGTGTCTATTTTTTTTATTCATTTTTGTGTCATTTTAAAAAATATTTTTAGTATTATTTAATTTTATTTCAATAAGTTTTATTTCAAAGCATACAACTTTAATTACTGTAGCTTTGTAGTATAGTTTGAAGTCTAGGAATGTGATGCTACTTTTCTTTTTTTGTCAATAATGCTTTAACCATTTGTGGTATTTTGTGGTTCCATTAAATGTTGATAATGTATGCTTTATTTCTTTGAAGAACACCATTGAAACTTTGATAGGAATTGCGTGGAATCTATATGTTATTTTTGGTAAGTTAGTTATTTGGGGCATATTATCTATCTTCAAAATCTTTTACTTTCCTAGTCTTCAATAAGTAAGTAATTCATAACTTTTCCACAGTTCAGGTTTATGAGTAATGTAAACTAGTATCTAGATGTAGTTACTTACTTAGAATTTTTATTGAGGTAATTAAGGAAAACAATGGAGCCACTTGAGTCTGAGATTACTAAAACAGAGTCAGGATGCTACTGAAAATGGGCCCCAGGCATTACAAGTATGTCTGGACATGTTGAGTGAAATAAAATGAAACAAAGTCAATCCCCCACAGACTGCCCAAGGTTAGAAACTTAAATCAATCATTGCCTATCTAAATTTCTCCTCATTTGCATAGCAGACTAGAGTAAGAATTATCCCACCCTTCTAATGTATGCAAGCCCTACCCATCCTCAGGTAACTTGGAACATGATTTTATTTCTTTAGGAGCTCTTTGAGTCTGTCTGGCTTAGGCTGCAGTCCTAATAACACACCAGATAAATGCCTTGTTTTGGTTCTAGCTCAAGTAGGTTATAGTTTCTTGGTGAACATAATATATGTGCAAACATCCCTATTAGTATAAACATTTATTCCTATATAAAAATGACAGCTTACTATTTAAAAAATATTCTTCTCAATAGACTTCTCACTCTAATAAGTCACCATTAAAATTCACATATAAAGTAAATTACAAAACTTTATATTAATAAACCATAGTATTTCAGAATCTTATAAATTGCTTTTGAGGCATTAATAAAATATATTAATATAAATTATAAATAAACTATATTTTTCAAAAATATTTTATTTGCTAGCTCACTGTTATATTTATTTCAGAATTATTATAAATTGATTTAAGAGGCATTAATAAAATATCTTAATATCAAATATAAATTAGCTATATTTTTTAAATATTTTATTTGCTATTTTACTATTATATTTCTTACTCTATTGCCTCTCTTTTCCTTTCATTATATTTTCTTTATAAGGTTTTCAGTCTCCTTTCCAAATGTATCTAGTACAATAATACATTGTCATAATAATCAGTATCTAAACTTATTTCAGTGTTTCGCTACATACAATGTGGTTTACATGCAAACATTTTTATTAGTTTCTTCTCAATTGATAAACTATGAAAATTAATTTTAAGAAATGGTGGAATGGAGCTTTCCAAGAAATACCATCAGGTATTTTCGATTTAGCTTGGGTTGAAAATAGAACAATCACACATCACTTTAGATAACGAGAAGTACAGTGCTACATGGCTCTCTTTATTTATAACCTCTCCCATGTTAGTCCAGTAATTTTACTACTACAATCTTGTCACCCAGCAAGGGAGGTTTTATTCTCTTACTATGCCCTCAGTCAGATCCAAAAAGTAGAGTTGCCACTATACTCATTAATTAGAATTTAGTATGTGTCATTATGCAATAAATATATTTAAGTTTGTACCTCCTTGTTAATTCTCATTTTCCTTTGGATTCAATTCTACTAGCTGTTAATGGGACAGCTCAGTCAGGAGCATTTGAGCAGAACTGAGCACCATGACTCAGCACCAGGAGACCTCTGATGTGCAGAAGTTACTTTTCCTTTCTTTCCCTCACTAGAGAGAGAGTACACATGTGAGTCTCCTCATGGACTAAATCAGCTTTGAAGACTTCAGCACATTATACAATGCTGAGAGTTCTGTGCTACAACACCACCAGGTAGTTGACTTGAAATCAAAATACTAGAGTAACACTAGCAGAATTGAAATGCATTGTGAAGTACTTGAAAATTAGTTTTCCTGTGCTGTAACTATAATTGCTCTGTATTTTTTTTCTTCCTTTCTTTTTAAGATAAATTGATGTCTATTTTACAAAGCAGACCTTCTCTATTATGGTACATGACATATTATTTAGCAAACATTTTTTTTAAATTTAGCATCAAATCCTATACTTGAGGAAATATATATACATACATGTTATATTGTATATATTATGTTTTATAAGTTATTAGTAGTGCATATGTACATTTGTATATATGTATATAAATGTATAAATTTGCTCTTGAAAAAAATCCTTAAAGAATTTTATTATATTTAGAATTTATTACTGAATGTTAGTGCAATTTTTCTACACTAAAGAGATGCTCTAAAATTCATATCAGCTGCATATTTTTTACATATCTGTTAATTATTTGCCATGATATTTAAGCAAACAGCTTTAATTCTCAATCTGACAAATATAATAGTATAGAAATATTTAGTTTTAGTTTTGCTGATTATTTGTAAATTTTATTTGACTTTTATGTTGTAGGTTCAATAGTTGTATAAGTTTAATTTTTTTAAAGACCAAGGAGAATGAAACTATTTTTTGATACATTTTGAAATATTTCATCTATCCACTGCTTTCAGAGAAAGGTCATTCTGGACAGGAGGAGAAAAAACACTACAGATAGAAATTCGAATTGCTTTGTTTCTGACAAGAAGGTCTTCCTTCAAGGACATGCCAGTCCAAATTATTTTAATAACATCTGTCCAATTTGTTTGCAATACAATATTTAAGTTCAAGTACCTCAGTGCTTTCCTCTACTTCCGGGAGCAAGACTGAATATTTTTTGGTACCTACCAACATCTTTTATCATAATTTGAAAATGTTGACATTAAGGAAATAATCTGAGCCAAAGAAATACCACATCCCTGTTTATACTTCTTATAGGAGGTCATTTCTCCTATTGATTCAACTCACTCTCATGCTGCTCCTCCCCATTTTGCAAGCTTCCCTTTATCCAAGAAGCACAAGTCTGAGCTCTGCTACATTCTTGAAAAGCTCCTGCATTCAAAATAATATATCCTAAGGCACAAACCTTCAAAATAAAGTCTGCTTTTCAATTAACATAACAATTGAGGGCACTGTCACTGCATTGCAATGCCTGAGTGAGTGAGTCAACCTTCCCCAAACCGCATCACCATTATCCTAACTCAGCACGTTCTCCTACAATTTCTAACACAGAAGAAAATCTCCGACTTACCTCATCTGTTGAGTTATCTGTCGTTCAGGGTATAATATTTATTGCAAATTGTCCATCTGAATAAATGCAGCGACAGTTAGACTATCATATGCCTCTCCCCTGCAGCAGAAAGCAAGTTAAAAAGACTTCAAGCTGTGACCTCAGAGGCAGGCAGAGCCGCTCCCATACTTCAGCCAACCTTCTGGGGAGGGCAGGTTAGATGACAGTAAAACTGGCTCTCTACATAACAGTACTTTCAAATAAAGCATTATGAGCTGGGAAGGGAGGAGTGGTGGGGAGGGGTGGGGGTGTTATATCTTCCAAATTCGACCAGCCTGAGTCAATGCTGCTTCTATGCTTGAAAATATTAAGCATTTCACTGCAGTCACTTAATGCAAGAAACTATCTGAGGCGACTTCACAAACCCTGTCATTCTGTTCTGAGACTAAAGAATGAGCACTGCATGCATAATTCATGCATTAAAATCCTCAATGCACTTCCTGTAGTCAATGTTCTATACAGTAATAGGCTATTGATCACCTCATAGCAAAGACAATCGGAGCGCCATGATTGGTTTATTCCCACAAATAAAATCACAACCCAAATTACAGGCAGAAACCTCCACCCTGCAGCATCTACTCAGGTAAAACACTCACATAGAGGAGATGACATTTGCATACTGCAGGATGTTTAAACCAGACTCTCCAGAAACGCTATAGAATCTGTTTCATTTTATACCAAAGGCTGACTTTCTGCAGATTTTGGCTCAATATTTTGCATTCTATGCAAGGCACACAGAGTTGATTTTTCCCTACCATTTCTGAAAATCAACAAGGCTGAACTGAAAACTAAGAAAAAAAAAAAACACGGAAAGAGTGACAATGCCCATCAATCAAAAGAGATTTTAAATCATCTTAGTAAGCTACATGTGTTTATCAATGCTAACTTTTGCTTTGTCCCTATATATGGGTACCTCAGGGTACCTCAGTCGTTCTGAAAACCTTTTCTCTTATAATTTAAGTGTCTAGGAATACAACATGGTTTCTATTAGTCTTTTCTCACAGCCTGAAATATTCAGGTTTTAAAAGAAAATGTGCATTTCATTATGCTAATATTCATCAAGGGAAAACACAAGTAGCATTTTTAAATGTCATAATAGTATTTGCAAATACTATAGTAGCAGATCCATGCAAAATAGCAAATGCATATATGTATGTTTGTCTATCTTCATGTAATCTTCAATGTAAAAACTAATTGTGTTAATTTTCCACTAAAAGAGAACTGAACATGATGTTATGAAGATCATTCAGACACATATTGCCTTGTCTTTTCAAACCTTTCTTTTAAATGAAATAACTAACACTGCATTATTATATGTCTCTGGTGTTCACCATTGAGAATCATTATGTGTGTATACGACATTCAGTGTATGCTAAAAACCCATATGGTAACACGGTGGTCCCTAGGGAAAGGGGAGGTTCCCAGTTCCCTGTACCATCCAGGGAAGCATGGAACTGAGAGGAAGGAGAAACTGGAAGAAGAGACTGGAGGAATTAAGAAGGTTGGGGAGCCAGAAGAAGACCTGGAGGAGGCAAACAGAGCAGAGAGATATGTGAAGAAGCTACACTTGCTTCTCGGTCCTGGACAGGTTGAAATAAATGTGGGTGAGAGACCCACGACAATGGCAGCTTGTATCTTGATTTTCTCCCTTTTGACCCAGATGTGCTGAGCTGCTTCTACCCCTTTTCTATGGGTCCCCACCAAGAGGTGCCTTAGTCTGTGACAGGCTTTCGGGCCCAGTGGCCCTGCTTTGAGCCACCCCTGTTTGACTGGACCTTTACTCAAGAGGAGATGGGTAACTTTGGGCACTTGATTTGGAAACTTTATTCTTCCCCATCTCTTTATTATACACTAATTGTATTAAGACCTTTCCATTAAAGATCTTACACACTAGAGTATGTTTTGTCTTAACGTGGCGGATGAAAGGACCTATTTAAAACAAGGAGATTCGGTGATTCTGGGGTCCCCCTCCCTGCCCTATAACACATACACATGTACCACATATGCACATGCAAGATTTATGGTTCTAAATCATCTCACTGGACCATTTGCAAAACCAGAATCGTGGCTCAGGGCTAGAATCAAGAATAATAAGTATAACTGAGATTTCCCAGCTAATAAATACACTGCAGGGAACAATTCACCCTTGGAGGAAGAGGGGTCACTGGGGTTTCAATAAATCAATAGCAAATGATAGCAGCCTGAGAGGGCAGTTGGAGGGCTGATGACAACAGAAGTGATACTTAGGAATGTTCAGGGGGGGCCTCCCTGGTGGCGCAGTGGGTTAAGCAACACACTATGAAGCAAACCACAGCCACTGCAGCATGAGTTCGATCCCTGCTGCCGGCCAGGGGGGGAC
>JAGFMF010011398.1:1066683-1126980 GCA_019455555.1 Galemys pyrenaicus
GTATGTTATTTTTCTTCATGGCATCTGAGATTTCTCGTAATGTGTCTTCGCTTTTTTTCCTCTGGACTTCTCTATCTTTTTCTGTCTTGGTTCTTTTTGAATAGACCCAATTTCATGTAAAGATAAATCCCATTTAAAATGGCAGAAAACTGAAAAATTAGAAACTTAAGCAATCAAATCAAGGTGCTCTCATCAGAATACCCTGAGATTTTCACAACTAGTCTCCTCAAGACTTCCTGCTTTGACATACAGTGTATTTTCAGTTAAGAGCAATAAAATCCCTGGAGGCTTGGAAATATCTTCTGTACTTCAGAGAGTCTTATGTACTTGAATAAGTCTTTCACTCTCCCCTAATAGAAACTCACATCCAAGCTTCAGGCCCTTTTCCTAACCAAAAAGGCAATCACTTCTCCCACTTTTATGACTAAGAATAATGTAATTTGGGGGGTCTCATCCAGATATAGGTTCCTACACCTGACATGTTATCTCTAAGAAAATCAATTTTACTCACAGAGTAAAGATGAGGTAATTGTCACATAAAGTCCCCTTTTACTTCCTGATGCCTCAGGTTCCAAATGTAGGATAAATATCCCTGATACACTCCAATAATTCTTTAGAACTTACAACCATGGGCATTCGTGGTGGCGCAAAGGGCTGCACTATGGGGCTTCCGCAGCCACTGCAACACAAGTTCAATCCCTGGTCAGGGAGCAGCCCCACACAGTGCAGCAGACCTCTCCTGCCTCCCATTTTGTTCCCCTCAGCAGTGGATTTCAGTTGATCTGCCTGTTCTGCTCCCCACTCCATCTCTGGTGAGTTCTCTCACCACCACCTCCCCTCCCCCCAGCATCTTTGGCCTGTTACCTCAGCTCTTGTATGCACTGATAAATAAAATCTTAAAAAAAAAAAAAAGACAAATTCTTCTATTCAAAAAAAAATGAACTGACAACCATGTAAACTCACCATACATGTGTTATTGAATTGATTATTTTTCTTTTGCTAGCCTATCTGATACTATTGTATACACTTGTCCAGCCCAAGAAAAAGCCAGAGGAGTACCAATGATTTTCTTTGCAGCCTGACACAAGTTTGAAGAAATAAAGTACAATCATTTATGAGATGCAAAGAGCTGACATAACCAAAAATAATTGCAAATGAAACCATCAGAAATATAAGCCCTCTGAAATGACTCATTCAACACTGGATAACTAGGTAGAGAGAAA
This sequence comes from Galemys pyrenaicus, assembly GCA_019455555.1. Taxonomy (NCBI): domain Eukaryota; kingdom Metazoa; phylum Chordata; class Mammalia; order Eulipotyphla; family Talpidae; genus Galemys; species Galemys pyrenaicus. The sequence goes on from JAGFMF010011398.1 coordinate 1,067,907, forward strand.
AACCATTATTGCCCTCTCCTCCAAGTGAGTTTCAGTTCTCACATACAAATATCTAAGACCCAAAGCTAAAATAAATACACAATTTTGCATTTATTTGGTGAATTTTCAGATTCAGTTGTTTCCAAGGCTGAAGAAAGATGAGAAACACACATAAAAATGAAATTAGAACAGACTGAGAATAAATGCTAACAAAGAAGGAAAAGGTATGGCATGAGAAGAGCTGATGATAGTAAGTCCCTAAGAAACCAGAGTAGAGTAGGAGGAGGAAATAATCATTCAAAAGAAACAACTAGGGGAAAGTGGTCAAGTTTACTCCCAACTAAAGTCCACACTTATAAATAATATAAAACCAATTTCCATGTCCAGAAGTCTGACTATGGATGAAAAACATAACTAACTGATCTTCTCAAGTGGTGGGAAAACAGAGATGTTATTATAGATAAATTTCAATCTTTTCAGATCAAGAGTCTTTCCCATATTTTGAATTCTTATTGCATGTAAACTTATACTGATTTCGAGTCATAATTCTTAATGCATTATAAAGTGAACTCTATAATGCCAAATGCAGTCAATAAAATGAATCAAAATTGTGAGTAAATCAAAGCATATTTAGTCTGCTAAATTTGCAGTATCTATTATGATGTATAGCCAGCATACCTTACAATAGTCATTGGGAAAAATACATAACTTATATGCATTATAAGAAAACATACCACAATATGTATTAGGAAAATCATGCAGCTTACCAAAGTGTCTACACTCCTGAACTCAAGAGATATGGAAACTGTTCTCTGAAATTTAAGACACTCTTTTTTTCTTACCTTGTCCTTTCCTATTAAAACTATGCTTAACTCCCTACTTACATGCATTCATGTAATTAAAGATATTTATTACATGCTTTAAACATAACTTAAATTGTGCTAGGTACTAGAAAAATATATGTGCATATCGATAGATCCAGTAGCTATGAACAAAATGTTCATCCTTGGAAGGGGGCTAGTACGCCTGGCCTGATAGGGAGATGTTGGTAAGTCTTTCCCTTAAATGCAACTATACATAAACTAAATATTGCTCTCATGATATTTCACCAGTTTATAATGGCACTGCACTGAAATAGAGACAACTTACTCAGAGGCCAGAGATTCACTGTTGAGGTGAGCAGGGAAAAGGTGGGAAATGTGGCTGGGAAGGAAGACCTAGCAGTCAGCTTCAGGAGCTGAGGATGGGGCACAGGCTGATGGGAGCAGGTGATGTACACAGGGGGTGTTTTCCAGTGATGGGAAAGTGTGACCTGCTTGCACATAAGTGGTGATCCAGGTACACATATTACAAGGCAGGAAGAGAGGCACCTCGGACCCCCAAACCTGCCTTCTCTAAATAGGTTCTGCCAAGATCTACAAAGATCTACAAGGAACTATTACAACTGAATTAAAAGAACACAAATAACCCAAACAAAAAAATGACCGAAAGAGGTAAGCAAGTAATTCTCCAAGGGAAGCATAGAGATGGGAAAAAATGCCCATCCTCACTTGTCATAGGAACAGGCAAACCAAAAAGCAATTGGATACCACCTCACACCTTTGAAAACGGCCCACAGTACAAAGACCGGTAACAACAAATGCTGGCTACGAAGTGGAGAAAAAGGATCCTTCTTAACTAAACTGTAAGTGCAAATGTAGAACATATGCATCAAAAAGGTACAGCCCTTTTGGAAAACTTGATGGTTTCTCAAAATAGTAAAAATGGATCTACCAGGTGATCCACAGTTCCACTCCTAGAAATCTACCCAAAGGATGCAAAAGCACTAATTCAAAGAGATACATGCCTTCCTGTGTTTACCACAGCAATGTTTATAATTATCAAGCTATGGAAGTAACCTATGTGGTCCCAAACAGATGAACTATCACAATTCCAATTACATAAAACTTTTAAACAAGCAAGACATTATGATATACTGACCTGAGCCCTTTATTTCACATTCATTGACCAACCCCACTTGCTACTAATTATGTCAATAAAGGGGAAAAATAAAAACGTGGTGCTGGGAATTTAATGCCTTGTCCTCAGAGACTTAGAAGCAGTGATTTATTAGAGTCAGCCTATATCCTGGATTTACAGGATCCTATTTTTTAATTTGCATTTAATTAGCTTATTTTATTGTAATATAACAATTATAACATGATTTTAAGGTTCAGCTGTGCCTCACTGAGCATGAATAAAAGTTCAATTTTGCTCTCACCAGGCTGTTGTCCTCTTTGTCTCAGTTTCCCCAGCTCCATTTCCACTTCTCCTCTTAGTCACCACTAGTTGCTTTTTATAGTCCAAAATTTTATTTTTTTAAAGATTTTTATTTATTTATGATTACAAAAACTGGGGCACGGGCCAGATGTGTGGGTGGGTGAGAGGACTCACCATAGACAGAGTGGGGAGCAGATCTACTGAAATCCACTGCTGAGGGGAGCAGTGGGCAAGACAGGTGAGGTCTGCTGCGCCATGGAGGTGACCTCCCATGCTGGGGATAGAACTTGTTCTGCAGTGGCTGCAGATGCTTCACAGTGCTGTGCCTTATTAACATCTTGTACCACCAGGGAGGCTCCTAAGTTTAGTTCAATTTATCTGTTTGTTCAGTTTCTCTTTACACCACATATAAATGAAATCATATGGTGTTTGACTTTCTCACAGCCTATTTTAATTTTCAGATATTCTGCAAGTCATTTGTTAAAAAACATTTTTTAATAATTAAAAGGCAAGAACTTACAATTAAATAGGTTATATTTTAAAAAGGGACAAATACTCGAAATATATCCTTTCTTATACATTTAATGATTACCAGTGCTTTAGATGCTGCTTAGACTACATTATCTGTGTTATAAAACACTATATAGAGTTTGCTACTGGGCTTCTCTTTCCAATTGCACATTTAGTAACATCATGTTGGCAGCTTAAAATCAACAGGAAATATTTATATGACCAAAATGACAAAAAGCAGGGCTTTCCCCCCCACCTTTAGAATAAGTTTTTAGACACTAATAAGTACTCTTCAGTTTTCAATTCTATGTCCAAAGTTTTAGCAATAGGTCTGTGTGCCAATCATACTTCAATTTTAAAAAAAAAAAGCCCTCAACACTTCAATTTGGGAAAAAAAAAAAAACACAGCAGTGTTTTCAATTTTTTATTTTAATATTGTTAATATTTCAAGAATGGTTACCTGTGTGGACTATAAAACCTTTTTTTTTATAAAAAGACTTTTTTGTTTATGCATAAAAGAACTGGGGTGTGGGCCACAGATGCAGGGGTGGTAGTGGGGGGCAAGTGAGAGGATTTCCCAAAGACAGGGCAGGGAGAAGAACAGGTGGATCTACTGAAACACTCTGCTGAGGGAAGCAGCGGGCAAGACAGAAGTCTGCTGTGCCATGTTGATCAGCTCTCTGGCCAGGAATCGAACTCAAGCTTCAGAAGTTATAGTGCTGAGACTTCACCCCTAGGCCACCAGGGAGGCCCAGTAACCTCTCTTTTGTCAACTGAATAATGATGGAACTTACATGTTAAAGTAATGTTTACCCCAAATGATCTGTATACTTTTCCTATTAGGAACTGAAGGAGGAAAGTCACTTTCAAAGGTGATTATACTGTTAAGGTAAACAAGGTCTAAAATAAGTACTGAAGTTAAAATTTTCTTATGAAGTCATAAAAATGTTACATAAAATTAGCTATAAATTTACTTTAAAACATTTATTATTCCTTCTAATTCTGCATGTACGGATATTTAAAATTAGCCCCAGATGTTCATTTTTCTATGGTTCAGTAAGTTAATAGTCACCTAAAATGTGAAATCATCAAATACCACTTTAGCTCTAATTTTGCTTGGTAAATCCCCACAAGTTCTGTTCACTTTTCTGCAAATGGTAAAACCTAATCTTTCTTTTTACTGAACAGTATTCCATTGTGCATACATACCACATCTTCCTTAGCTAACCCTGTAAGTGTCTATCAGTGGAAACTTAGGTGGCTTCCATAGCTTACCTACTGAAAATAATGCTGCCATAAATATTGTGGAGCACATAATTCTTTGAGTTGATGGTTTCATATTCTTGGGATAAATATCCAGAAGTGGGAATGCTAAATTGTGTGGCATTTCTGTTCTGTTTTCTAAGCTAGATAGAACAGACTGCTTTCCAAAATGGCTGCCACAGTGTACAACTCCATCAACAATGTATAAGGGTTCAGCTATCTCCACATCCTCCACACTCAATATTGGGAGCCTTCTCCTATCCCCACTTGGGCTCCCACTGTCCATATCTGGGAGCCACAGGCTCATGGAGAAAATCAACTTAAACATGCTGTTCACTGGGAATATTCAGATTGTTCCCTGTACTGGAGACCCCTAGTGGGCGTGGGGTATTTGACACTCTGACCCTGAGAGCCTGGTGACTCCCTAGAGTATGGCATTTGCATTGAGAGATCAATCTGTTCCACCAGAATTCCATCACGGATCTCATCTCACCTACTCTTACAGTTCTTCACAAGTGGTCCCTCCATTGTGCACACCCATTGTGAGTGCCCTCCTCTCCAATGCAGCCTAAGGTTCTCAATGTGGGCATGAGCCCTTCCTCAACAAGAGAAAGGCTCCACATTGCAGCCATCCTCCTCTCTCTCTGGTTGTGCTGCCTCGGTAGAGGTCAAAACACAAGTAGTGTTTCTCTTTCCTCTCGACTTTCAGCCTTTCACTGTATAAACAATAGTCCTCACAGCCACCATCCTCCTGTTGTCTTTGTCTATTCTGCTGTGACTGTGTGAAGGAGGTGAGCCCGGCATTTTCACTCTTCTGCCATTTTAGACTCAATCTGATGAACTGTTATTAATTCTAATAATACTAGAGATTGCTTTTACTTTGCTTCTCAGTTCCTCAGTTCTTCAAGAATTTTCTTAGTTGGCTCCCTAATTTCTAGCAGTTTTAGGCTGATGTGTTTAAATATGGTGTGGAGATGACTGTCAGAATTACTAAAAAAAAAAAAAAAAAAAAAAAAAAAAAACTTTGATGANACAAAAAAAAAAAAAAAAAAAAAAAAAAAAAAACTTTGATGACTTTAAATTCTCTAACTTTTGGTTTCCACGGTGTGATCTATTTCTGTACTCTTCATGCTTAAGCTGTCATTTTCCTTCCTCATCAAAAATGGAAAATCTCAACTGGTGAAGAAGCCTGTTAATAATGATTTAATTTAATGATTTCACAATTATTGAGAAAGTGAGTATTTTTGTCGTAATGTCTACTGTCCAGCTTTTCAATCAACCTTTCTTACTTTCCAATTAGTTGTAAAGAGAGAGAGGTAGTGTACGGAATGCTTGAAAGCATTTTTTTTTTTCTTACATCCTGGGATTTAAAATCCTATTTTATATTTACCTGTTTGTCTGCAGACAAGTTTCATAACATTCTTAAATCTCAACATATTTCCTTGTCAAATAACACTAACTACAATGCCAGTATCATAAGAATATGATGAGGACTGATTAAATGAAAAAGAATAAAAAGAACTTCTCCAGCAGCGTGACTTGACATTACAAAGTCTCCAAGTTGTTAGCAACTATTATTTCATAAACACCTTACAAGTAAGCCCTATGATTTATGTTTTTATATTTTACACATCAGCCCCAGAACTTGCATAAAGTAAGTTTACAACAAATACTGAATGATTGGTTGATTCATTTATATATTCAACCATATTTTCTGAGCCTTTTGTTTAGATAGCTCTTAATGATTCAGAAAATATTATCTCCCAGATAATTAAACTATCTAGGCGAGCCATTTCTAGAAACATATAGTCACTTTCTGCCAAAGGAAGGATATGCAAAAATATTGAAAATTTGCTTATCTTTATTTAAAAATTGTTACTAAGTCCTTAAAAATGGGAGGGGGAAATCTTATCAGAATTTAGATAATTGACATATGGAAAGTAACATAATCCTATTTTTTATACCAGTTGTGAAACTGGTAATCTTACTGTGAATTCTAAGAAGCAATAGATTTTATTATAAATACATAAGGAATTACTCAGTAATGGATTTTATTGTGTATATAAATACAAATTATCAATTCATCAATTTCAAATAGTAGATTTGGTTATAGATACTAGGTTTAGACTACACATATTATCAAATAATAATGAGTTACAAATATTGATATTTTATTATGTCAGAAATTGTCCTAAGTATTTTGCATGATTTACAAAATCTAATTATTTCCAACAACTAATCTTCTAATGCTTTGTTTGCTTTCAGTAGTTCTCCAATAACTTAAGAGATTTACACATTACTTTGCTAATTTTTATTTATAAATATATAAGTAGTTAAAAAAATAAGTTAGAATGACACTTAGGTTTATGTTCATTGTTTTCAGCTTCTGATTCCAAAGTACTATAGATAGAATATGAGCTCCAGATTCTCCTCCATTTGTAACTCCAAGATACACCACCTGGTATATTTTTCTTTTTCCTGGAGAACTTTCTTTGCCATTACTTATGGCATATGTCTGTTGGCAATGATTTTTGTTGTTGTTGTTCTTGTTTATCTAAAAATAAAGTATGTGGCCTGAATTTTTTGAGACATATATTTGGTATGGAATTGTAGATTGATAGATTTTTCCCCCAGTCCTTTAAAGATGTTATCCTTTAAAGTTGCAGATTCTATGTGGGATAGTGGAGAGAAGATGACAATCAGATACTGACATTTTAAGCATGAAATAAAAACCAGTGGCTATAACCAAATACTTGTGCTTGACTTAAAAAAACTCAGTAAGTATAAGAAAACAAATCTCCATGATCAACCTGTCCCACTCCCTTTGTTCTTTTTAACGCCTTAGCACCCTGTTACACAATAACTGATTCCTTCTTAGTTGGAAGATCTCTTCAACTGGTGTCTGGGTACACATTTGCCTCCTCTGCCTTTTGATTCTCTGTTCATTTCTTTTCAGTCTCCTTTGCCAGTGCAACATTTTTATTGCCATCTGTTAATTATTAAAGGATAATAAATCTCTTCTCATTACCTCCTCTTGTCTTAGGTATCTTTATCCACTCTAATAACTAGACCTAAGAATTAAAATTATATCTCCAGGTATGTCTTTTCTGAGTTCCGGACCCATCAATCCATTTAAATACTTCACACTTACACTTGGGCAACAAAACCAGGTATCTCAAACTATTTAGTCCACAATTGAACTGAGCACTTGTTCCCAGATTTGCTCTTCTTCCAGTCTTTCCTATTTTAGTTAATGGCATCAGTCTCCACCCATCTGCTCACACCATGGAATCAGATATTCTATTTTGTATACTCTCTTTCTTTTAGGACTACTAGATTGGGTCTGCCTATTTCTTTCCCTCCTCACTGCCATTAACCTAATCTAAGTCACCACCACTTTTTGCTTGAACTATTACAAAAATAACCTCCTAAAATATTTCCCTGCACAATCAATATCAAATATCCTATAAGAGCATATAGGAGTATATTTCTAACACGATCTCATCATATACTTACTGACTTAAAATTATCCAGTATTTTCCTACTATGATTAGGATATTATTTAATGGTTCTACGGGGTGTAACAGGCCTGTAACATCATTTCTAATGTGATTTGTGTTATTCGCCCCTCATTCAATGTATTAAAATCATCTTGGTCATCCTCCTGTTCTGTCCAAATTTACACACCCTGCACAGGTTGCTCTCTTGGCCTAAAATGTTCTGCCCCGTCCCAGGGTTACAAGTCATCACTTGGTCTATTCCATCTCTTTGAGATTGTAGTTTAAAATTTACTTCCTTTTAGAAACTTCTCTGATCAATCTCCTAACGTCTCTCCTTGCAGAAGAGGTGTTAAGAGTCTTATGATTTATTCTCATAATTTACTTACATTATCTAAGTAGCACACAATATAATTGTAATTAAGAGATTACTTGTGTAATTTATTTAATGCCTGACTTGTTGGAGAGCTGAGATCACATTTGTCTCACTTACTTTTGTATCTACACTATTTTATTTATCACTGTATTTGACACAAAGAAGGTGCCAAAAATATCCTTTGAATTCATAGATGAATGAGCCAGCGGCACAATATTAGCTATTCACAGGATCTGGACAATTGGCAATGTGACAGGGCTGACAAAGATCTGGGCAGCCCGGTTATAAATAGTTTATTGTCAACAGCAGATCTTTGACTATGGAATCTTACATCTTTAGTTTCTTTCTAAAATAATTTTTCTTTTACCCAGGATTTTTGTCTCCTTGGCTTTCCATATCTGCTTTAATTTCTAACTCTACTTTAATCCCTGATGTATCCCCCTGACTCTTTCATTAATGTGTATATTCTATTTATAGGGACATTTCTGTTATGTCCAAACTCATCTTCACTTCAATGATTAATTTTTCCATGATTCAACTTAAGTTCTGTCCCTCCAATTAATCTTTGTCCGATTTTTGCCCCAGCCTAAGACAAATATTCATCAACAGAGATCAATTCCAATTAATTCCAGAATTTTTTTTTCATTTTGCTTTCCTGAGGAAGCTCACCATGGCACCATAAGACTCTTTGTAGGTGACCCTGGTGCAATGCTTGCCACACTTTACACAACATGGATCACATGGAATGCTCCTAAAACACATGCCTGCACCCCACACCAAGTCCCTAAACTTGCATTTCTAACAAGTTTCTGGGTGATACTGATGCTGATCATTTTTAAAATTAAACTAGCATTAGTCTCATAGTTTGAGAAAAGCTTGTCAAAATCTGGTAAAAGTTTTGGTCTAAGTTTTTGAAAATGCCTCGATTGCTTTAAGTTTTTTTTAGATCTGGCAATAACAATCTATGCCACGTCTCATTTTTGGTGTTTGAGCCTTCAGCTTCTTTTTAATCCATGAAACAGTCTCTATTCTATAAGAAACTTGGCTGTTAATGTTTCCTTTATGCACATTTAAGAGTGTATTTTTATTCTGCTCACTGGTCACTGGCCACCATCAAAATATTTTGCCTTAGGAGATGTGCACATCTATATAATCTATGGCTACATACACATTTCAGGTATTGAAGTCTGAGATTTTAATCCTGGTCTGAAATTCATCTGTTACATAAAAAGATAATTACAACTACAGCATAAATGGCTATCTCAGAGGAATGTTGGCATTGATTGGTTAAGTGAAAAAAAAAAAAAAAAAAAACTCGAAAGACCTTTAGCATGTTCCCTGCCACCCAGAAATACTAAAACTGTTAAGCGTTGTGGAAAATCACTAAAACTGACACTGTTTAATGTTTCTGCTTATTCCATAGCATATACTATAAATCTGCTTTTAATACAAGTTTAAAATGTTAAGATCCAGTGTTTTCCAGGGAAGTAACAAATGTGTAGTTGTTGGTAACAAAAAGTAACTTGTTGGTATTGATTCAATTAAGTTGCTCTTCCCACTCCCCTTCAGTCTCTCTCTCCCTCTCCCTCTTCCTCCCTCTCTTCTCTCTCTTTCTCTTTATAGATATATGTATGTGTATATATTTGTGCAACATATATATACATACACACATATATAATATTTTTGATGTTGATTTAGCTGCTTAAATAGGCCCAGAAAAACCCATATGTGTGTATATGTGCATATATACACATATATAAATATGCAATTATATACATATACATATGCATATATATATACACATACATATTTGAAACAATGGTTAATTTGAATTAAAGTTACTTAAGAAAACATACATTGCAGGAATACTCTAAATCCTTCTTTGTCCTACTGATGAAAACTGGGAATAAGTCTCCCAGCTGAAATCTACTTTCTCTATTCTAGTAGGAACAGAGAGGACATCCTTATCACCAGAGACAGTACTTTAGGTCTGTGTAAATAATCCTTGTTACTTCCTCATTGATTTACTACCCCAACATCCAACTTCTTTGTTTATTTGTCTAAAAAAATGAAGACTCCTGTTTGATCACTTTTTTGGGGTCTCATATCTTTGGGGCCCTTTTGCATAAGAAATATAATTAATTTTTTCTCCTGTTAGCCTGCCTTTAATTACAGGGATAAACCAAGAACCTAGAAGAATAGAGAAAAAAATGTTTTCCTCCTTTACACTGCAAACTTAAAGCAGAATTTCTTCTTTTCTGGGAAACTTTAGCATTTTCTCTGAAGCCTTTTAGTGATTGGATAAGACCCTTCTCCATTATGGAGGGTAATATGTATTACTTAAAGTGAACTTATTTTAGACACTAATTACCTCTACAAAATACCATCATATTGAAGGACATTTTCCCCCAAGATATCCAAAACAGGACCTTGCTAAGATGTGTCCCTTTGACAAGTCAATTATTTCAAACTGAGGTCAATTAAGGTAAGAAATTTCACCATAGCCTTAACTACCTAGGAGAATGACAATTGGGAGTATTACTCAGAATTAGGGATTTTACCAGAAATAACCTTCCGATCAGAGAACCCTGTGTATATAGCAGGGCATACATATAATTACAGAGCATCTGGTCTCCATGAGTCACTCTCTCTTCATCTTGAGTCTCTCTCCTCTTTCCTGAAAGCCTGTAGAGCCTATTCCATTCCTTAGCTTAGGATAAATACTCTCATTTTCATTCATTTACTTTGGAATCTTCACCCATGTACATTCTCCATAGTTTTTCCCTACTAATCTATCTAATGTTGATTTGGTTGCTTAAATAGACCCAGAAAAAAAACAGAAAGGAAGGGAGAATTTTTTTTTATTCTCCAGGACACTCACCTCCCATTCAAGAAAAAAAGAGCAGTTACTCGTTTTCATATTCAAGGGGCAGGATACAAAACAGCAGGAACTCAGGCCATTCAACAATCTATCTATCTTGAGAGGAATAAAACACTATTCCACTCTGTACTGGCTGGCACAACTCTTTACCAACAATCTCCCATTTAGATATAAAAACAAACTGACCTTTGTGTTTTGTCATGCTGTGACTGAGGCCTACTCTCAAACCACTTCAGCGACACAAAAATAATGCTGCTCTCTTACCAGGCATAGCTAAAATATATTCATGGAAAGGGCTTCCCAAAGAGCATATTTATTTCAGTTTGTTTCCTCACTGTTAAACTTTAGAGTTATCAAACTAAATTCATTTGGTCAAGATCCTGAATATTTTTGCATTTTATGTACATTTCAGGAAAATCCTGTATTTTAGGTGATTTATTAGATCCAAATTCAACAAATTTTCAAAATGTACCCACAATAGGGGCCTCCCTGGTGGCCAAGGGGTTAAGTCTCAGCACTGTCAAGCTATCAACAGCCACTGTGGCTTGAGTTTGATCCCTGGCCAGGGAGCTGGCCCACATAGGGCACAGCAGACCTTTCCTATCTTGCTGCTACTCCCCTCAGGAGTGAGTCAGTAGATCTGCCTGTTTTGCTCCCCACTCTGTCTCTGGTGAGTCCTCTCTCACACACACACACACACACACACACACACCTATGGCCTACACCCCAATTCTTGTATGCATAAATAAATAAAATAAATTTACCCACAGTAAAGTCCAGATCTCTCACCTCATACATTGTTTATGTTTCTAATAAAATAGGTTGAAGGTGAGACAAATATATCACCCTAAATATGCCTCTTTGGCATGAGGATTATTTTGAGCTGGTTATTTTTAAAATAGAAGTTACTGTTTTTAAAGAAACACTTACATTTATAAGGAAATGTTTCCAGAGAAAAAATCTCTAGAAACTCCAGTCAATGGAGGAGGCCTAAATTTGAATCTGCATAACAACCATTTCCTTCTTTACTGTGTCTTTCCAGGTGACCTCCCACAAAGGTCATCCTCATAGCCCTCCTCAAGGACTTTTGTTTTTAGCTAAAGAGAGTATCTAAGGGAGCACCCTGAGTCATTTTAGAGAGTTACTCAATTTTTTGAGTAACCCCCAAATAGGAGATATATATGCTATCAAATTTCTGCTTGCTTTTCTTCTATTAATCTGTATTTTATTAATAGTGGGATATCTTTTTAAAAATTTACAGTATTATTATATGCATACAAGAACTAGGGTATAGGCCAGAGGTGCAGCAGGTGAGAAGATTCACCAGAGACAGAGCGGGGAGCAGAACAGGAGGATCAACTGAAATACCCTGCTGAGGGTAGCAGCAGACAAGGTATGAGAGGTCTGCTATGCCTTATGTGGGTCAGCTCCCTGGCTAGGGATTGAACTCAGGCCACAGTGGCTGGTGATAGCTTGATAACACTGAGACTTTAACCCCTGCATCACCAGGGAGGCCCCTAATATGGGGATTTCTGCCAAAACCTAGAAGGGTAGAGGGAAAGTTATTTTTCCTCCCCTCCAGGGAAAAATGAACAAACAAATGCAATAATATGTTATTGTTGCTATAATTAAAAATAAGTATTAGATCTGGAACAAGCAGAAAGGGTCTAAAAGAATGGGTAAAAGAATGTCAGGAAAGGTTTCATTGTAATGTAGACGACATCTTTGGAAATTTAGAATATACTGTTTCCATTACTCTGCTGGTAAGTCTGTGTTCTCAATGCTCTTTGTATTTATTCTGTTCATTCTGAGTCCAGTGTATTGGTTCATAATGTTTTCTCTCTCTGCCTTCTTGTATGCTTTGATGTCTTTCTTTTACGTACTGGGACTTTACCGGTCACAAAGGGAAAAAATAATAGTGGTTAAGTGTATTATTTTTATATAAAAGATTTTAATATTTATGCATACAAGAACTGGGGTACAGGCCAGAGGTGTGGGGGGCAGTGAGAGGACTCACCAGAGATGGAGTGGGGAGCAGAACAGGCAGATACACTGAAATCCACTGCTGAGGGGAGCAGCAGGAGAGGCAGGAGAGGTCTGCTGCACCATGTGGGTCCCCTCCCTGGCTGGGGATGGAACTCATGCTGAGGTTTCACAGTGCAGTGCTTTCCCCTTGTGCCACCAGGGAGGACCGACTGTTTTTTTTGTTTTTTTTTTTTTGGCAGTCACATTAAGTGTTTTACATAAAACGTCTTAATTAATCCTCACAACTTTTGATGTAAGTAAAGTAGGTCCTGCAATTTTGTTTTACCAGGATAGCCACAAATGGATGGCTGTAAGGGATTCAGTAATGGTCCCAAGAAAGATAAACAATGAGTGGCAGAGCTGAAAGCTGAGCCCAGCTCTATTCCTTTCTTCCTAAGCCTAATATACCTGTTATTTCCTATATGGACCAGTTTGCCTTTGTCTGGATTTCTATACCAGCACCACACTCCCTCAACATTTTTTCTATGAACTCCTCAGGTACTACACCCTCCTGTGGGCTACAGAAACTTTGATAATTACAACTGCATTTTATGTTCTTGTACATCGCCCATAAAACTCCAAACATTGCTAAGCATATCGCTAGTATATTATTAAAACACCTGTGGACAAATTAGGCTGCACTGTCTGGGGTTTTAGTCCTTATGCCACTTTAGTACAACATTCTCCACACAGTAACAGGCCATCAGCCTTTTCCAGTGTCCAGTGGGAAGATGTGGGTAGGTTGTTTTCCTGATATGTAGAACATTTTCAAAGTCCATCCTTGTATTCTTAACAATGTGGTATCCATATTGCCTTGTAGTTGAAATACTAATAAATGCACAAGCTATCTACTTCATTGGTATTTTGTAAAAGTTAAAAAATTATCATGTATATAAATGAATGTTTTAGACTGTAGTGAACTATAGGTATATGATTACAATACTTAAAGATATGCTCTACTTATATTTCTTAGTTCCTACCAAATTTATCCCTCAACCAATCTGTAAGTTGAACTATGCCTGTTTCAAAAAGTCAGTGCTCAGATGTACTTTAAATGCCGTATAGGGAACATGGTCCAACTTTGTATCAAGGAGCATTACTAAATTGAACATTGGAAATTTCAGACTGTAGCAGAGAATTTGGGGTTTATTGAGATGGTAACTGAGAGGAGCAATAACTGCCTATATTTATTGCTACAACAGAGTGATAATGCATTTCTGGACATAATACATGAACAAGAGTTAAAAATATAAAAATGATCACTTTTTCATTGGTTAAGATGTAAAAAAGGAGCAGAGTGACAAACTGTATTCATATCCATCAATATATGCAAATAATTCTAAGTAGTCAAATACAACACTATTGGAAAATAAAAAATAAATTATCTCTAATTACATGTTACCAAAACCTATGTTCAAGTGAGGGATAATTTTCCTGGTTATTAATAGCCAGAAACCAGATTTGATTTAGAAGACCAGGAACTTTATTGCCTGACAAGCAATGGAAAAGGGAAAACTCATGTTCAGAGCCCCTAAATTCAGGGAGGGAATTTGAGAGGGAATTTTTTTCATTTGGGAAGACTGGTGTGTCACAAATTCAGGGCAGCTTCTCTCCAGTCAGATGCAGGACGTTTCCTTTTGCAGCCTGTACTTTTTCCACATGTCCCAATTTGTGTGCAGCACTCCGTCACCATCTTGGGAATAAGCATTTGGGTGGTTCTGCAGCTACTGGTCTTTCACTTCGTTCTTGTTAATGATTACAACTTGGTATAGATATTATGCCATTAACATATCTATCTCACTGTAAGTTTTGACATCACTGGAGCTACTTTAAAATACAGAGTAAGTCTCAACAGAAAAACAAACAAACAAACACTTGCTGCCCCCATTAAACTGTACCAAATTCCTGAACTGGGCCAGGATGCCAACATTCTAAGAATCCAGCAAGAAAGATCCAGTAAGAAAAGACTGATAAAAATAAGCTTATCTTTCACTTTGTGACCCCTGATCAGTTCCTCGAAACCATTAACTCATTCTTCTTCTCTCTATAAGAACTCCTTTCTCCCCAAACCCTCTATTATGGGTTCCTTCTGAGGATAACTTTTAGCATTCTAAACCCAAATTTTTGTTCCCTGGATTGTTACTCTGCTATTCCAAAATACATGCATTTTTGGCTTATTTCTAATCTTTCTATCCTCCTAGTAAAGGTTAACAAAGTAATAAAAATGGTATCAATGTGAAATAAAGTAATAGAAAATCTTCCTCCCTAACCTGACCCTTAGACTTGTGGGAAGCTTCTCTGACATACTTTGTCTAAAAGGAAACAGCAGGGAATCTGTGGAAGCAATCCTTGACTGACTGAGAATAAAAGCACAGCCTTAATTCCTGCAAAGGAGTTTTCCTGCAAAGGGGCCTTCCTTAACTATGAGTTATGGTCATTGTTTGTTGTGAAATAGGCAGAGCTGGCTTTGTGGGCTCTTTTAATGTAAAATAAGTTTTAAAAGCTTCAGAAAGAGACTTGAAGAGACGAATTTATGGAGAAATAAGAAATTCACATTGTTTACATCTTTTGGGTGGAAGGAGAGGTAGAAGAGGTGGGGAAAAAAAAAACCTTGAAATCTGCAGATAACTGAATATGGGGAGCTAGTTCCTTTTCCTGCTTGCAGGCTACTAGGAAATAGAATCCTAGATATTTGCAGAGCTGCCAGAGCCTAGGAACTGACAATTGTGAGATGGTGAAGAGGCACAGACCAAGAGAAAAGGCAAAGTCCACTCTGGTTTGGAACTTAGTGATCTGCTGGCACTTAGGAGATTTTGTCAGTTTAGATAATTTAGAGATAATCAGAAGTTCTAACTTAGGAATCAAGTCTGTAAAAGGAACCTGGTAGAAAGAAGTTTCACTATCACAGAGGTAGTAAACCTCATGGACAAGAGGGAAGTGCAGTCTTTTATTCATAAAGTTGCCCTTCTCCAAAGCTGTGGGGGACTCACTGGTTCTTAAAGAGCATCTGTGTTGACCTTTAATGGCAGCAAAGGGCATCAGCTGGATATGACAAATGTTTAAGGCCACTGAGGGCCTGACAGCAGGAATCATACATGTTCTACAACTCCTTCATGTACTAGAATTTGCAGCTGGAAAGAATCCCAGGAAAATATGAGAAAGTGGCCCCCTTTTTCTGTTTTATGAACACAGTCTAATCTGTAGTTTCATTCATAGCTGCTGCATTCTGGTGGAACCTACAATACTCATGGCCCTTATAAAACATACAATGGTTTATTTTATATATATATATTGATATCATCAGACTGTTTACCACTCACATTCATAGAATTATACTTTCAAGTGTGAAAAAGAAATTTTATATTCATATTAGAAATAGTTTACCTGTTGTTTTGAACTCAGTATTATAAATGTTGCGATACTTTTGAATATTATGAGTCTGTTGCCCAGAATATTAGTTACTGGGTTATATAATGACAATTTGTTATTTTATTTAACTTTAATTTCCCCAAGTTTGCATTGCACTATGTAGAATATGATTTATGCTAATAATTTCATTGTATAAACCTAGAATTAGACCTCTGATATCAAGCCTAACAAAGCACAAACATGAAAAATATAGATGGGTCACAGGTGCTAAAAAGTAAGTAAAATCCTACTTAATCAAGTTCCATAACAAATTAAAATGATACATTTTTGGGTGAAAAGATAACTTGATGCTAAGAAATTGACAAATTATTAAAAGATTGCAGTAAACATAGACTAAGTGTTGGTGATGGAGAGGAGAGAATGGAGCTGAGAAGAGAAGCATGCAGCTACTAGTCACGCAGCAGACAAGGTATGTATTTGAACACGTATTTGAACCTGGACACATCACTCAGGTGTGAACTTCAGCAAATCAAAGGCTCATACAAGTCTTGGGTCTGTAAAGACATTTCAAGATTATATGAAGAGAGGAATGTCAAAGTTATTATCAAGGATACAGATCTAAGGAGTAAAATCTTATAAATTTGTATAGCATACTTTGTAGGAAAACAAATATGGAATTATTACAATGATGTTAACATTAAAATTTTTTAAGATTTATTTATTTATTAATTTATTTATGCATAGAAGAACTGGGGTGCAGGCCAGAGGTATGGGGGTGTGTGAGAGGATTCACCAGAGACAGAGTGGGGAATAGAACAGAGAGAATGACTGAAATACACCATTCAGGGAAGCAGCGGGTGAGACAGGAGAGGTTGCCATATATGGATCAACTCTCTGGCCAGGGATTGAACTCAGATCTTAGAAGTGACAGCACTGAGACTTAAACCTTAGGTCCCCAAGGATGCCCCAATATTAAAATTTTTTTTGGTGAAACATTAAAAGAACAATTATGTAATTGCTAGAAATCACCAAATTATATAAGGTATAACATTAAAAGATAATTTTTGAGAATTCGTGACATTGAACATTTCAGAATTCCAAAATGAAGTAAAAAAAAAACCCAAGATATTCAAATTTATATACATATGACTCTTCAAAATATCTCAGGGTGTTGACACAAGTTTGTCAATGAGATTATTTCTGTTATTTCTTATATTTCCCAATTTTTAAAATAAATGTGCATTTTCCAAATTAAAGCGTCCTATTATAGACCACTTCTACAAGTGTATTCTCTAACTGTTGTCATGATGATTTATTCCTACAATTTTTTTGTCACACAAGAACATTAAGTGATTTGCCTATACTCCTAAAAGTCCAAAGTATAAGTCTTTTTAGTCTCTTTTCACCATAGCATATACAAATGTATTCTTGCCTTGCTATTTCTGAAAGAAACCCATTATTTCAAGTGGTCAAGAAAATTTCTATGCAATTTAAATGTTATTGACTGATTCAGTAATCAAAATGCAAATATATAGATTAGAATTCCACCTCCTTTCTTTGCCAAGCTTCTGCTGAGAATAATAACCTGACATCACTGTGATAGTAGTAAATCATAAAAGAAATGTAAAAAGCAGATTATATTACCTATATATGGAAAAATCAGTCTTAATCACCAAATCAATAACTATGTAGTAAATAATTATCCTGAATATCCTGCATAGGCTCTATTCCTTTACATATTTTGTAATGTCACATGGGACACATATGTGAAAAAAGGAACAATAAAGGTTTAAATTAAAAATTAAAACTATAGGACAGGAAGATTAAAATGTAATTAGTATCTACTATCTAGTGGGCACTGACAGGCACTTAGTATAAGTCATCTCATTAAGCTACACAATGTTTAACATATCTGATGAGGTGAAACTTAAATGAAGCTTTTCTAGTGAATTTAATAAGCAACATGGAAAGAACTTTTTATAAAGAGTGATTTGCCTTTCCCCTACCAACCTTGGAGGGCAATATTTTCCTGTGGAAAGGTAATAATACTTTACATGACCTGCTTAGTTATGGCTCAGTCACCTAGGAACAGATCACTAAGTAAATTTCCCAAGAGCTTTCTGAAGGTTGAAGAAGGATCATTTTGTGGTTTAATGTTATTGGAATCTCTTTGAAATGATTCTGTACCTGACTGATGTTGTTAGCAAGAAAATATATCAAGCATTACAAAGAGGTCAGCAATGTCTAGGCTTTTAGATGACAGGTGGGAATCCCAGAAGCTTCAAAGGGTCAGTTTCAATCAAAACATCTCTGCAGCAATGCACAATCATCATTTGGTACATGTTGGGGAAACATTTTTCCATGGTAATTTCATGTACAGTGATAGAAAGTCAATTTTCTTTCTGTTTAGGATCTGGAACAGGACATACCACATCAGAGGGAGTAATCCTCCAGGAATCATGGACAATGGGAGTGGGAATAGAGATCCTCAAAAGGGGCACATTGGATTTCCTACTAATACAGGTTGGCCAACTACACAGTTGTATAAAACATAAAGCAGATGTGGTTGCATTAGAATTCCAGTTGTTTTATTTTTTAAGGTAAGATGAAGACTCAGATGAGATAGATAGTTCAATAATAATTGATAAAGCTCGTATTTAAAATAACTCTATTTGATAAGGTATTAACCTTATCCTCTATAAAATAAATGTCATGAGACATTAGATGTTCCATATAAAATGATATATCTAGCAAAACTTAGTCAATTATCATTCACTAATAATTAATAAAATGTTTCTTAAATTCCAAATAACTGTCATTGTGCAATGCTGGGAGAAAACAGTTTGTATTTGCTTATGAAAAGTTCAGTTATTTTATTTCATTCTTCATTAAAGTTCAGACACAAATCCTCTGTGACTTCTTGAATTTCCTTTTATGCAATATGAAATGGAATAAAATGTCATGAGATTTTCTTATATTAGTCATGCTCAAATAAACAAAGTCTTTAATATCTATTCTATAATTCATTGTAATTGATGAGGAACTTGTTATTAAACATACAAAATAATTCAATTGTTGCAACAGAAATAACAGCAAGGAGAGAGTGCCAAAACTTACTATAATAAGTAATCTTTAATGACACTGAAAGATACCGAAGGGATGTAACTTTTTTCCAACGTTCCTCAAATTGACAAATAGAATAGTGAGCACATTTTGGTACTAAACAAATTACTACTTCTGAGTGATGACAGCTGCTGAGCCCTGAGCAAATTGTAGAATTTAGGCGAGTCCATGGAATTATTGAAAAAAAACATTAAAAACATAAGAGCCTCCCCAGTGGTGCAAAAATTTAAGCACCACACTATGAAGTAGCCGCAGCCACTGCAGCACAAATATGATCCTAGCTAGGGAAGAGACCCACAAGGCACAGCAGACCACTCCTGCCTCTCCAGCTGCTTCCCTCAGCAGTGGATTTCAGTACATCAGCCTGTTCTGTTCCCCACTCTGTCTCTGGTGAATCCTCTCACCCCACACATCTCTGGCCTGTACCCCAGTTCTTGTACACATAAATAAATTAAATATTTTTAAAAATAAAATTGAGAAATAAGATTTTAAGTGACAAATGAGAGAAAATATGAGTATGACTTTATAAAATAAAATTCTAATTAAGATAAAAATTAAATATAATAATTCTAATACAAAAATTCTAATATAAAAATATATAAAAATTCATGTAAGATAAAAATTAAAAACTTGATAAGAGAGTTAGAATTTTTTCCTTAGATATCCAATGCCTTGCTTAAAACCTGGCATAGAGCACCACAGTGTTATGAAAATAAATCTGAAACATATATAAACATGTTATATATTTATGCTCACATTTCTTAGATTTTAGAAATGCTACATTGTTTTAAAGGGTGAGTGAATACATACAAATAAGGTCTTCATGATCATACTCAACTGGAAGATGGAAGTGAGTATGAGTAGATGAGACAGAAGCATTTCACAGAGATGGAAACTCTGGAGATTCCATATCTCTACTTCTGTCTTCCATTGTGGTTATTTAGAATTCATACGTTAGTCTAATTGCCTTTCCTTTGGTGGTGCTATCTTTTTACTGACTGCTTCTAATTCTTCTTTATTGTAGTTTTTCTGCAGTTTCACTTTTATGTTTCCAACTAATCTTATTTTAATATATCCTGAACTTGGACTTTCAGGATCTGAAGGTACTTTTCAACAGTTCGGGAAAATTCTCTGCTATTACTCTTTCAAATATTTCCTCCTCTTTCTTGTTTCTTTTTTTTGTCTTTTGAAATAACAGTTACACATATTATGTCCTTTTGTTTGGTTCTTCATCGTCCCATGTTCCATATTCTCATTGGGATTTTCCATCTTTCTGTCTCTCTATGACATTCTTTGTTTAGTGATTATGTACATCACAGATTTTTCTGCTACTTCTTCTACTACTCTGTTCTTTAAATTTACAGTTTCAATAATAATTAGCTTCATCTTCAATAATAATTAGCTTCTTTTTCAATAATAATTAGCTTCAGTTTCAATAATAATTAGCTTCCTTTTCGAAATTGTTTCTCATTTTTCTTTACAATCTTTGGTTCCCTGCTCATATTTTCAACATCATTTTTCCTCTTAGGCATATTTTTGGTATCTAGAATAATGCCCTTCACCCCCACCCTGGATGTCCAAAATCTATATCCTTAGAACCTCAGAGTATGTTATTGTGACAAATGGAACTCTGAGCTGTGACCAAAGAAGTGAGCTGTGACCAAAGAAGTGACATTAGAATTGTGAGATTGTCCTAGACTATCTGAATAGCCCCAATCAATCACATGAACTCTTGAAAGCTGAAGAGGAGGGCAGAAGATGAGTCAGAGCAATGTAAATGAAAGAGATTCAGTCCCTTTGCTGAAATTAGAAAGATAAAAGGAGTCATAACCCATGAAATGTATCAGTCTCCAGGAGTCAGGAACAATTCTCAGCTTACTGTAAACAAGAAAAATGAGGACCCCAGTTCTACAATGAAAAGGAATTGAACTCAGTTAATGGTATGAATGAACAGAAAACAGATTGTCCTGTAGACATTCTGTAGAAGAACACGGTCTTCCCAATTTCATTTTAGTTCAAAGAGATCTATACTGGACATTTTTTTTTAAGATTTATTTATTTATGCATACAAGAGCTGAGGTGTAGGTCAGAGGTGTGGGACTGTGAGAGGATTCACCGGAGATAGAGTGAGGAGCAGAACAGGAAGATTAACTGAAATCCACTGCAGAGGGGAGCAGCAGGGAGACAGGAGAGGACCTCTATGCCATATAGGTCACCTCCATGGCTGGAGATCAAATTTTTGCTGTACTGGTTGCCAATAACTTCATAGTGCTGTGACTTAACACTTTGTACAACCAGGGAGGTCCCAATACTGGACTTCTGACCCATAGAACTGTTCAGTAATAGATTTGTGGGCCTCCCTGGTGACCTAAGGATTAAATCTTAGCATTATCACTACTACAGCCTGAGTTTGATCCCTGGCGAGGAAGATGACCCACATGGCACAGCAGATCTCTCCTGTTGCTCTCACCTGCTGCTCCCCTTAGCAGTATATTTCATTCAGTCTCTGCCTGTTTTGTTCCTCACTTGATCTCTGATAAATCCTTTTACCCTCCACACCACCTCTAGCCTACACTCTAGTTTCTCTATACACACACATCTTAATTGTTTTAAACAACTAAGTTTGTGGTAACATGTTAGCAGCAATAAAAAATTAATTTAAATTTCAGTACCAAAAGTGAGGTGCTGAATTTTATCTCCCCTAAGAATGTGGGATTGAATTTAGTATCAAGCAGTGCATAGATTGGAAGAATTTTAAGAAGCATCAGAATTGAAAGCCTAGATATCTTTGAATAATTGTGAGCAAAAATATAGACATTGAAGACTGTTCATGAGGACTTAGAAAAGAGCAAGAAGCACTATAAAAAATTCTAAAGTTATTACAATAATAGGTATGAATGGTCTACTAATAAAAATATGAGTGATACTGGTGAGAATTCAGAAGGAAAAAAACCTGATATTGAAAACCAGAGGAAAAGGGATTTTTGTTATATAATGGGATAAGTCTTAGCAGAAATTGTAAGCAAAGAACTTGAATATTTAGTTTAAAATATTTCTAAGCAAAATATTAACTATAGCATTATGTGAAGACTATCCTCCAGGCTTCAAATGCAAAATACAAAACACCATAGTCATAAATCCAATCCTAAAATTCAAAGTCTGCCATTAATCTTTGTATTGTTAATAGTTTAGATAAATATAATTAAACTCAAATCAACTTTTAGAACTACCCAAAGGACACAAAAACATTAACTTGAAACGAAATCTATACTTGTATGCTTATTGCACTATTTACAATAGCTGAGATATGTGAAGAAGACTGAGTAGTGGAATAATCAAAAAAGATAAACTCAACAATAAAATCAACAATCAAAAAAGATAAACTCATGCCATTTGCAGCAACATGGATGGAGCTGGAAGGGATTATGCTCAGTGAAATAAGTCAAAAGGTAAAAGAAATTTATCAGATGGTTTCACTTATAGGCGAAATATAGGGAAACCAAACAAAGAATCAGGGGGAAAAAAACAAAATTAGCAAGTAAACCATAAATCCAAGACATAAAGGAGGGGAGAAAAAGGGCAAGGGTTGTCAAAATAGGGGAGAGAAGAGCATAAAAGACTATGGTGATGGTTCACGGGTGATATGGTGGTGGGAATTTTAT
This sequence comes from Galemys pyrenaicus, assembly GCA_019455555.1. NCBI lineage: Eukaryota > Metazoa > Chordata > Mammalia > Eulipotyphla > Talpidae > Galemys > Galemys pyrenaicus. The sequence goes on from JAGFMF010011398.1 coordinate 1,090,851, forward strand.
GGGATTACTCCTGAGAGGCAAGATCAAACATTATACAAAAATGAATAATGATGTAAATAAATAAGTATTTTTAAAATGATTTGTAAACTAAAGGTTCACACTTACTTAATGACATATGGACAGTTTTGACATATGACAGTTTTTCCACCTGTTCAAGAAGGCACAATCCCATACTTTAGACTTCCATAGCAATGACTAGGTTCTAATTTATTTCTATATCTGAGATTTTTTTAAAACTAGACTGCATTTTAGAAAGAGAAAAACAGACCCATTCAAGGTATTTTGGTAGGTTCAGATATACACTGAATTTAGGTACTAAATAAATTTTGGATGAGTTTAATCCATGAATGAAGATGAATATGCCTGCAAATAAACTACCTTGTAGTAGTAAGTTGTAAGCAAAATTTCCCTTCTTTTTTTCTCTGCCTAGTTATCACTTAGTTCACATGTTTCAGTGCACAATGAAGGAGTGACTGCCTTGACTCTAAAATAAAAGATTTAAATTGTATTTTACTTGAAACATTGTCAATAGAATTGTAATCCCCAATGAAAGAAAATGCTGTGGCATTGCATCATTGAAAATAAATGCTTTTCAGAGTTAAGTTTGAAAAGTTTGCATTTCTTAAAAAAATTCTGCCAAAGAAAGACATTCCAACCAAAGAACACTTTTTGAGTATTTAAAGTTCAGAATAAAAGGCAAGATTTTAATACAGAGTTTTATACATTTAACTTGTATTTTTCAAGTTTGAATAATTGTAGTTTATTTTTTAAATATTCATCTTAAAATGGTGTTTAAACTATCAGCCCTATGTGCTTCTAATTCTTTAGTAATCCCTCCAGAGTAATCACTCTCTTGAAAGTCTTTCAAAAGTACATTTAATGGCATTAAGACCCAATCTTCACCATTCTTCTTCGTTTAACTTTTTATGTTCTATAAGGTATATTAATGTAGGTCACCACAGACATTACAAATGCAAAATAGGGAAACCGAATTCTCTTTGTTCTCTAAGAAGACAGTTTATATTCTCCTTTCTATTATTTTTTTCTTTTTGTCATAAGAGGAAACCTAAAATCATCTCTGCTCTTCCTTATTTATATAATCTATATGCTTTATATAATCTATATGATATATATATATATATAACTGTCATATCAATTTGCATTCCTATCTTCTGGGAAGTCTCCATTTTCTGTATCTGGATTAGCCCTCATGCCATGCCCTGACAAGACTAGATAATTTTGAAAGATCCCTTCTAGATCTAGTATTTCATAGTTAACTTTAAAATTGATCACATTGACCACATTGTAGATTTTTGTACTCAAGTATATCCGTAAAATCCATGTTAATAGTTCTTAGGTAGAGAACACTGGAGATGAAACCAAGCAATCACTTAACATAATCCCTCAAAATAAATCCATAATCTCCATTTGCTCTATGCAAATTTTAGTACATATGCCACCATGCTCTTCACAGCAACTTGTCTCTCATACATTATGTATCTATATCATCTTTCATTCTTTTGTTAATGGTCTTCACACCACAAAAACAAACAAACAAACAAAAACACTCCCTTCTCATTATCTCTTCAATCCAAAAATCCATAAGATGTTGCTTAATTCTTATCTTCTCTAGGTAGTTCAGAGATCACCAAAACTTAGGTTTTACATAAACTCTGGCTGGTAACTATGTGAAGTACCAGCTACATAATTTTAAATGTGCATCACTTTCTCATTAAAAAATTCAAAAATAATAATGAGAAAAATTTTTTTCATAAAATAACGAATGTTGTATGACACAAAGCTATACAGTGTTTACTAGAAAGCTTCTATTTTAAGATTAAGCAGTGATTACTTTTTCCTGTCATTGTTGCTGTTATTTCCACAATGTGCCCTCACTGTTCAAGCCCATTTTTGATAACCCATTCCAGTCTCTTAAAGATCATTATATTATCCATTATTAATTATTCTCTATTTTGTATATTTGCACAGTGACTTACTTGTAAGGATATTTGCAGAAAGGGCACCAAGAGGACAGTTAACAAATAGTCATCAAGAAATTTATCATGGGGCTCTCCCCTGGTGGCGCAGTGAAGCAAAATGCAGCCACTGCAGCACGTGTTCGATCCCTGTCGCCGGTCAGAGAGGTGACCCACATGGCCCTCAGACCTCTCCTGTCTTGCCCACTGCTACCCTCAGCAGTGTGTTTCAGTCAATGTGCCTGTTCTGCTCCCCACTCTGTCTCTGGTGGATCCTCTCACCCCAGCACTTCTGGCCTGTATCCCGGTTTCTTAATATGAATGAAAAAAGTAAATCTTTAAAAAAAAAAAAAGAAGAAGAAATTTATCATGGTTTGGCATTTTCTTTCTTTTTTTTTTTAAAGATTTATTTATTTATACATACAAGCACTGGGGTACAGGCCAGAGGTGCAGGGAGGTGACAGAATCTATCAGACAGAGCAGGGAGCAGAACAGGCAGACTGACTGAAACACACTGTGAAGGGAGCAGCAGGTGACACAAGAGAGGCCTGCTGCACCATGTGGGTTCCCTCCCTAGCCAGAGGCAGGGATCGAACTCATGCTGCAGTGGCTGCAGTTTGCCTCATAGTGCGTTGCTTAACCCACTGCGCCACCAGGGAAGGCCCAGTTTGGCATTTTCTTAATTGATATATCTTACAGAGAGATAAAAGGGAACCAATAACCTTGAATGTTTAGATGGACCAGAAATTTTTTATGGGCTCAGTAACTACACATATGTTTGAATATTCTATTACCCGATTTGCCACATATTTTTATTCCTTAAAACACACACATAAAACTCAAGTAAATGGCTTACCTTAAAATTGCTCTGAATTCAGCTTCAGAAATGATACAAGATGAATACCTACAAATTGATAAGAAATTAAAGTCAATTATCTTGAAGATAAAGATGAATTTGCTTTTAGCAAATATTTTAATTATTTTCTACAAAAATATTGTATCAGGGTCCCCCTGTGGCTTAAGGGTTGAGTCTCAGCACTATCACTGCTATGATATGATCGTGTCCAAGGAGCTGACCCACATAGGGCACAACAGACCTCTCATGTCTCACCTGCTACTCCCCTCAACAGTATGGATCTCAGTCAATCCACCTCTTCTGCTCCCCACTCTGTCTCTGGTGAATGCTTTCACCCCCTGAACTTCTGGCCTACCTCCCAGTTTTTCTAAGCAAAAATAAATAAAGCCTTTTAAAAATTTTAAAAAACAAATAGGTTGCATTTTAATCCTCTAGACCTTTTCAGATGTTGCTTTGGGCATTACAGTAGTTTTTGACAATTCATAAAATACTTTCATAAAATCAGTAAACTTAAGATTTGTCTCTTTTTATTGTTTGCAAAGTCTGCTAATAATGGTTTACAGCTCAATTATGATCTTATTCAACACTGAACTATATTTAAAAGTTAACATTTTAAGTAAAATTAAAATATTAACACTGCTAAACATGTCCCATTTTGTGATACTAAACACTAGACAGGAATTTATTTTGACAGAGTATGTGTATATACCATACATACAACTGTGTGTGAATCCCATTGTGTATACATATATGTGTATATATCTATAATAGAGAGATAGAGATAAATATCTTTATCTACACACATACAAATTTAAAGAAGAAATGCATGTAGAACTAAGACATTTAGTAGATCAAGTGTTTGGGTTAAATTCAATCAAAAAGGTCAAATTCAACCTAGCTCAAGTGCTTACATAAACTGATATTTTGATGATGTTAATGATAGTAGCAATAAAAAATATTATATTCAGTTTTTATAAAGTTTATGGAACACTTTTTCACATACTGTTCAAGTCTACAGTAAAATACATGAACATGAACTTTTTCTTTCCCACATGATAATTACGATAAGATTATTCTGAACAGACACAGACTTAGCTACATAGCAAATTCTCCCATCAAATGCATATTCTGAGAATAGACTTCACATTGAATATACTCCTAGGATCTACCCAAAGAACACAAAAACATCAATTTTAAAGGAAACCTCCAATCCTATGTTCATTGCAGCACTATTTACAATAGCCAACATATGGAAACAACCTAAATGCCCAAAAACATATGTCTGGATCAAGAAGATGTGGTATATATCCACAATGGAATACTACTCAACAATCACCATTTGCAGCAACACGGATGGAGCTGGAAGGGATTATGCTCAGTAACATAAGTCAGAAGAAAAAAGAAAAATATTGAGTGGTTCCACTTATGAGGAGAATATAAAGAAACTGAACAAGGGGTCACAGGAGGCAAAAAAGACAAACTAGCAGGCAAAATATAGAGCTGAGATACACCACAGGGGAGGAAAAGGGAGAGTGGTCAAAAAAGGGGAGGCAGGAGCACAAGAGGCTATGGTGATGGTTCATGGGTGATGTGGTGGTGGGAATTTTATGGGAATTGCACCTGAGGAAAGAAAGCAAACATTATACAAAAATGAACAACAATGTAAATAAATAAATAAGTAAATTGAAAAATGCAAACTCTCAAGTTTCCTCATAATGAATACTTGTGAAATCTAGCTTTTCATTTGGCTGATGATCACCTTTTAGACGTCTTAATCTTCCCACCGGCAGAATGGTGGCAGATGATAAAGCAACATGTAGTTATGTGTGATATTAAATGCCATGAAGAAGGGCCTCCCTGGTGGCGCAGTGGGTTAAGCAGCGCACTATGAAGCAAACAGCAGCCACCCCACGAGTTCGATCCCTGCCTCTGGCCAGGGAGGGGACCCACATGGTGCGGCAGACCTCTCCTGCTGTGCCCGCTGCTCCCCTCAGCAGTGTACTTCTGTTGATCTGCCTGCTCTGCTCCCTGCTCTCTGTGGTGAATCCTCTCACCCCCCACACCTCTGGCCTGTACCCCAGCTCTTGTATGCATAAATAAATAAAAAAAAATTTAAAAAAAAATAAATGCCATGAAGAAGACTCATTAATTTGAGTATAATGGGGATCATGATTCTGTCTGGAGGAATAAGGTGTGAGTTCCACAGGAGCAACAGTTGAGCTGAGAATTATCAGGTAAACACTGATCAGGGAGAGAGTACTCATTTTTGTAGGGTTAATTAGTGCAGAATTTTGAAGCTTGAAGGAATGTGGCACTGTTGAAGAACAAGAAAGTCAAAATCCCAGAATTGGAGAGGCTAGTTGGGGTACACAAAGCTACTGACATTAGACAGGGACATGGCAGACTATTAAGAAGACTTTGTTCTTATTTTACACACAATGGGAGGCCAGAGGCTACTGAAAGGATTCATGTAAAAGAGTGAGGTAATAAGGTCACCTTGAAGATGTTAACTCTGGTGAGGACTAAAGCTGAAGAGATTGGAGGAAGAGTGAATGTAGAACTCTAGTGAAGGATTACTGCTCTAGTTCAGGGAAGAGTGGTAGTAATGGCTTTGACTAGAGTATTTAAAAAAAAAAAAAGATTGAAAGGATTCATTTTTAAAATTTTGGGGTGATAGAGTAATCTCTCTGCCAGGGTGTCAGGGACTATATCTGCTTATCTAACCATTATGTCCTCTACCAAAGTGATTTGTATACAGTAAATAATCTACACACACAAAAATTTATTTTTTGCATAAAAGAACTGGGGTGTAGTTCAGAGGTGTGGTAGCTGAGTGGATTCACCAGAGACAGAGTGGGGAGCAGAACAGGCAGATCTACTGAAATCCACTGCTGAGGGGAGCAGCAGGTAAGACAGGAGAGGTCTGCCATGCCAGGTGGGTCAGCTCGCTGGCCAGGATCAAACTCATGCTGCATTGGCTGCAGAAATCTTCAAAGTGCTGTGACCTAACCTCTGTGCCAGCAGTGAGGCCTCCCTGCAAAAAAAAATTGAATGAGTAAATAAGTCAATGATGGGGAAGGAGGAGGAAATTGGAAAGTATAAGGAACTTCATAAAGTTTGATAAGAATCACCAGAAAGGTGATTTGCAAATGTAATCATGAGTTTTAATTTAGACATATTGTACTTAGATTCTTACTCAACATCCAAGTAGAGATGTCAAGTTGGAATTTTAAGTTTGAAACAGAATAAATACCTAGAGTAGAGACAGAAATTTGAAAGTTATGTGAATATCAGTAATATTGAAGCCATGAGAGTAGATGCAATATCATTTATGGAGAAAATAGAATAACAAAGATAACTGAATAGATGCAATGAGTCCACCAGACTTTTAACCTATAGAGCTACTAAATGAGTGTTGTTTTAAACCACTAGGTTGCTGGTTATTTGTTACATGGCGTTGCGAATTAATGCACATGATTAAACCTTGGTAATTTGTTTACATGGCCTGTGCTACTAAAGATGTAGCTATACTACATAAGTAGAAGAGTTGGGAAAATAAGAAGAAAGAAACTGAAGAATGCAGACATTTAAAATATGAGCAGGGGCCTCTCTGGTGGTGTAAGGGGTTAAGCAGCACTGCACTATGAAACATCCACAGCCACTGAAGCACGAATTCTATCCCCAGCAAGGAAGGTGACCACATGGCCTGGCAGACTCTCCAGCCTCACCTGCTGCTCCCCTCAGCACTGTATTTCGTTCAGTAGATCTGCCTGTTCTACTTCCCACTCTGTGTCTGGTGAATCCTCTCACCCCCGCCCCCACCTCTGACCCTAGTTCTTGTATGCATAAATAAATAAAATTTAAACACACACACACAACTGGTTGATTTCAAACAGACTTGAAAAGTACATCAACTGAAATGTTGTATTATCACAAACTTGAACCTTAAAGATTAATAATTTCTTAGACAAGGCAAAATCACATTCAAGTATGCATTCTAAAGAATATTTAATCTCACAAAACGATTAATAAAATATTAGAAGGAAGGGAACATAAAAGAGAACATTCGATTTCTAAATCTCAGCTACTTTATAATAATTTACAATGCTTATCTAAGGGAAAGACACTCTATTCTCTTAAGAAAATGTGAAATTAGATGCAGAAACCAAAATATAAACAGGCACTAAATAAATCAATAAATGGCCATTTTGACTTTAATACAGCGTAACTGAGAAGACAGTGTACTTACAGAGGCAATTAAATTTAGGGCCTTTTATGCTGCTACGGTCACCTACAATACTGTTACTTTAATGTTCTCCTATAGTAGTACTTTGGTGACTAATTTTATGGAAAAAAAGAAGTAACAATGACCAAATTGCACTTATCCTGCATAATAATATATAAGAAACATTAATATTTATAAATATTTATTAATATTATTGATATTTTATAGTAATATTTGCTATTAAAATGACTTATAATCTTATAATAACAAAAAATGTTATAGTAAAATAACAAATATTAATGCTACAATTACATTTTTCCTAATACCTAGGAAATAGTTATCGCTAGTGGAACCATCAGGAAAGAAGAGAAATTTACTAGAATTCTCTGACACATACTCAACAAAGTATTGAGGTCATGTTCAATGGTCCGACCTAAACTGAAACTTGAATTTTCTATTTTGAACAATCAAGACATGCCCAATGGAATAGAGACCCAAGTGCGAGAGTACAGTGTTAGTATGACTTCTGGTGGTTCACATTTCACTCCATGTTTGACTTTCCTTTGTCTCAGTGAAGGCTTTTTCCCTACAAATATAAGGTTGTAGGTTCATCTGTTCTAGTACTCAACTCAGGTATGCAAAGATGGTTCAGCAGATTTAATACCATCATTGAATACATTTATTCCAAGATTACCATTTCTTTATGACTCACACTTCAAGGATCTTGAATTTGTTTCATATCCAACTTATTTTTATGTATTTGGCTCCCACTTTCCGCTGCTTACGGATGAGACAGCTCTTACTAACAGAGGTAACCTTACTGGTGAGCATGTGATTCCTCTCTACAGTAGGACAAAGCCTGACTCATTAATGAATCACATTATCTTCTTAACGAAAGTGACTCTGTCATCTGTACATTAAATTCCTTAAATAACAAATGTCTTTGATATGCTCAGTCATTCCAAGAAAAATATCACACCTTTCTAATGAACCCTGGACCACTAACCCAAAACAAGAAGCTTGAATAGAATGTTTTAAGCTTTTCTCGATGTCCTTTGATGCATAAAATTTTAAGATGAACCTGAAAATGATGCCTTTTTTATTTTTCATGAAAAAAAGACATTCTCTACGAAAATGTGAACTGAAACAGGTGTGAGCAATCCTTCTAGTTTATGTGTTGGATACCCTAAAACTGTATTGTAGTTTCCCACTACAAATAAGTTAAGTCTTACCTGACATTTTTTTTATTAAAGGATGTATATTTTTTAATTTTAATTTTTTACATTGTTGTTCATATTTTTGTGGTATTTGATTTCTCCCCTCAGTTGTAGTCCCCATAAACATCCCACCACCACATCACATGTGAATCATCACCATGGTCGCTTTTGTTCTTCCCACCCCAGTTTTGATAACTTTTCCTCCCCATCCCCTGCTCTAGGCCTTAGATTATAGCTGCCTACAAGTTTTGACTGTTTTTTTATCCTATATTTGGTTTCTCCATATTCCTCCTATAACTGATACTAGCCAATAATTTTCTTTTTCCTTTTACTGATTTCACTGAACATAATCTTTTCTAGTTCCATCCAGTTGCTGTGCTTGGCATGAATTTATCCTTTTTGATTGCTGAGTAGTATTTCACTGCATATATGCCACATCTTCTTGACCCAATCATCTGTTTTTGGGCATTTAGGTTGTTTCCATATCTTAGCTATTGTAAATAGTGCTGTAATGAACGCTGGAGTACAGGCTTCCTTAAAATTGATGTTTTTGTGTTCTTTGGGTAGATTCCTAGGAGTACTTTAAATATTGTTTCAATGAACATAGGGGTGCAGGTATCCTTTTGCATTAATGTTTTTGAGTCATTTTGGTAGACTCTCAGGAATGGAATTGCTGATTCATATGATCAATCTATTTTCAGCAATTTGAGGGTCTTCCACACATTCTTTCCACAGTATTTGGACCTATGGAGTGGAGAGTCTGCATTCCCAACAGCAATGTAAAAGTGTTCCTTTTTCTCCACATCCCTGCAAGCATTTGTTATTATTAGTTTTTTTTAATGTGGGCCATTCTCACTGGTGTGAGGTGATTTTGATGACTTTTTTTTTTAATTTCTAAGTGTATATTTTACATTAATTATTTATTTTAATAAATAATATGTAGCTAAAATTATCATTAGTAATAATGAACAAAAAGGATGTATATTTAGAAGGATTTTTTCTTGCTAATTTATAGCAAGAAATGTGACATGTGACATTGTCACATGTGACATCTGTCACACATGTGACAGATTCAGCCCTGGCCTGACTCAAGAGTCCTAGGTCTTTTACATTTTTGCTGAGCCATTTCAGGAAGGCCACATGGAGTGTTATCAAAGAGTAAGATCTTTAGAGAATTCTGTATTCTTAAACTGTATATGTAACATTAGCTCCCTTCCCTGCCTTCAAGTTCTGGGAAGAATCTACTGCTATGAAAACAACAGCCAAAAAATATATATATAATAAATAATATATATATAATGTTCAAGACAGAATTGACAGGACTTGGTAAGTGACAAGAGAGAAAGAATAAAACGAAGAGATGGGAATTACAGATACACCGACCATTCTAGCAAGTTTGACTAAATGTATGGATGTTATTAATTAAATTGGAGACAGAATCTGGAAGAAGAAGGAAGATGTTTTTGGGAGGTGATGGGAAAAAAATCAAAGAGGAAGCTGAAAATATATACATTTGAAGTTAAGAGAGTAGTCAGGGCTGGAGACTAGATTTGAGTGTCATTTTTAGAAGTTTGAAATCAATGTCAAAAGATTAAAGGACCTGAAGGAGTAAATCAAGGGCTGGAAGGAGTGGAGTGAGGTGAAGCAAGAGAGTGTAATCAGAGAACTCTGACAAGTTACAAACAGGCTCACTGGGCCTCCCTGGTGGCTAAGCAGGTTGAGCACAACACTGTGAAGCATCCAAGGCACAGCAGCGCCAGTTTGATCCCAGCCAGGGAGGGGACCCACATGGCTCAGCAGACCTCTCCTGCCTCGCAGGCTGCTCCCCTCAGCAGTGTTTATCAGTCTGCCTGCCTGTTCTGCTCCCCACTCTGCCTCTGGTGAATCCCCTTATCCCCTGCACCTCTGGCCTATACCCCAGTTCTTCTGTGCAAAAATAAATAAAAATTTTTTAAAAGTATTCAATGGTAATGAAATTATATACTGAGATGAGAGTTAAACCTGTGATATCTACAGATAGTCATGAAGTTACACTGGGTGGAAAGGGGTGAAATACCTTTTCAAAGCAGACTATCACGTTGAGTTTGTTTGTTTGGAAANTTCACACAAAAGTTGACTATCACCATTAGTTTTTTCTCTAAGGGAGGAAAGTGTTACCGGTTCAAACACATCTTCTGTAGTTATTCCGCTATATGCTTTCTATGAGATGCAAACATTTTGCTCTCAAGAATGCCAGCAGTACACAGATCCGTTTCTTCTTTAATCGTCTGAATCAGACAGACCCTTTGGATTCTCCTGACATTGAACATTACTGCTTCTAAGGCGGCCGCTCCAGCCACTCAGAGTCCGTGCCGCACGCAGATCTTCCAAACGCTGCACACGTGATGCTCCTCCCATCACAAACCTCTTTCCGATCCTAATTTTGCAAAATGGTCTCCCCTGTTTACTCTGTTCTGTCCTCAGCTCCATTCACTGATCAATTCAGTCTACCTGTAACAGTCAAGTGAGTAGATTCTCGGTTTGCAATCCCATGTTTGTGCTCTTGAACTTTCTCCATACCTTCTGCAAACCAGCATCTCCTCTATTAATTTCAAATGGCATTCACAGAGGGGAGGGAATAATGGCAGTGAAAACAGGCAAGCAGAAAACAAGCAAAGCCCTGGAAGTCTGAACTGGTATGTTAAATATGAGAGAATACTGTAATGAGAGGGCTAAAATGAGAATGCACAGTAAAACTGCATTAGTAACCACAGATCAAAGAATTTAGAGTTTACGTTAAGGATAATAAAAATCAGGAACAAAAGTCTATTGAGTTTGTTCAGTGCCAGAGACTTCTGGGCACTGAACGTGAAATGGTAATAGACAAAACAAGTAAAAATCACTCTGTTCTATTGATCTTAAAGTTTAGAGACAGGAGAAGGTAAGGGTGATAATAAAAAGATGCTATCAAGATTATATTTGTTTATACCTATGCAGAGTCCTGCATCCTATGTTAAACATACCCTTCTAACAATTGTGTATAAAATAGAAATCATTTAAATTAATATTGGCCGATACATTGGTCTGTGTTTATTTTTTGTGTACTATTTGCTTCTAAAGAGCAGGGGTCAAACACATGCCACAAAGCACATAGACTAAAACATGAACAAAGCAGAGGTCAGAAAAATTATTTTAATAATTTTATAATAATCACTAATTATGATATGCAATTATTTAAATTATGTGACTATGTATAATTATATATTTAAATTATAACCAATTTATATATAATAATTATATAACAGATATATAATTATATAAGTATATTTACATAATATAAATATGATTATATTTCATACATTATGTAAGTATATACTTACTATATATTTTTAAAAATATTTTGAGTAATTTTTCCTTTCCTTTATTCATATATATTTGACATCAATTGTAACCCCCATGATTCCCCACCACCATTTCACCAGTGCACCATTACCTCAGTCCTTTGTGCTCCTATCTGCCCTCAACTCTCCCTCCCCCTCCCCACCAAGTATCCCCAATTTGTCCTTGTCTTTTTGTTTTTGTTGTGTTATTATTATTATTATTTTCCTTGATCCTTATTTGTTCTCTTATATTCCTCCTGTTGGGGGGAAACCATCTGGCATTTTTCTTCTGCCTTCTAACTTATTTCACTGAGCATAATCCCTTCCAGCTCCATCCATGTTCCTATGAATGAGCCTAGTTTATCTTTTTTGATTGCTGAATAGTATTCCATCATATATCTGTACCACATCTTCCTGATCCAATCATCTGTTTTGGGGCATTTAGGTTGTTTCCAGGTCTGCTATAATAGTGCTGCTATAAACATAGGGGTGCAGATATTCTTTTGAATCAGTGTTTTTGTGTCTTTTGGGTATATTCCTAGGAGTGGGATTGCTGGATCATATTTGGAAGTCCCATTCTCAGCGGTCTGAGGAACCACCATATTTCTTTCCATAATGGTTGGACCAGCATGTATTCTCACCAGCAGTGTAAGAGAGTTCCTTTTGCTCCACATCCTCACCAACACTTGTTGTTGCTAATTTTTTTTTGATATCTGCCATTTTCACTGGTGTGAGGTGGTATCTCATAGTGGTTTTGATTTGCATTTCTCTGATGACAAGAAAAGTTGAGCATTTTTTCATATGTCTGTTGGCCCTTTTGAGTATTATGATTAAGATAACATCTGTAACTTTTTTCTTCTTTTTCATTTTGGTTTTCAAAATCTCTGTAGCTTCCTATTGTTCACAATAGCATGAATTTAACATATGCAGGGCAATAAAATGTTATGCCATGTATAATAAAATAATTTCATAGATTTATACAACTACTCTTCTATTTTAAAACTGACTATAGTTTTGGGGCATTTAAAAGTGTATGGATATATTGGAGTCCTCACTGTTCCTGAGATAGCTTTAAAAGCAAGTATCAAGTGATTGAAAAAGTTTACTCTGTTATTTTCACCAATGGAACACTGCCAGCCAGCCAGTGTAGAAAGGAGCAGGCTGCGGGCTTACAGTTAATGCCTTATCGGCAGCTTACTTCACATAACATGCCTGGAATTCAGTTTTCTTTAATTCAGTATTAATTTTCATAGCATTAACATTTACAGGTGGTGTCATTTTACACAAGCATTAATATCAGATTTAAGAGATAAGGGAACTATATTTTAGTAATCTTTAAAAAGGGAAGCTAGAGTAATTAAGGTAGTATGTTTATGTATAGTAGAGAGAGAGAGAAAAATTACTGTTTTAGGGTTTTTGTTTTATTTGTTCTTTAAGATTTATGTACTTAGCAGAAGGACTGGTGTGTAGGCCAGAGGTGCAAGGAGTGAGAGGATTCCCCAGACAGAGTGGAGGGCAGAAAAGGCAGACAAACTGAACTGCACTGCCGAGGTGAGCAGCAGGTGAGACAGGAGAGGTCTGCTGCGCCAGGTGGGTCAGCTCCTGGATGGGGACTGAACTCAGGCCACCAAAATGATAGTGCTGAGACTTAACACCAGGTCACAAGGGAGCCCCCCACCATTTTCATGCTTTCAATAAACTCCTCATTTGCTTGCATATGTATATTATGCTAGGATGAGGACTATCATAGCTACAAAATATTACCCAGAAATATTTTTTCCATTCTGCACAAGAATTTAGTTCGTTATTGAACCTAGAATTCAGATTCATGGTATCAGAGCTCTTCATTGATCACGATGGTTCATTTCTCTTTTGTGAACTGTAGTGACTAATGTTAGCCAGAATTCCCCACCCCATATGTTACTGACACCTATTGTTCTTCTTTGTTTCTCTTTCACCTCTCAATACTTGCAGCCTGAACCTGGACCTGCATTTTCACCAAGGCCCTCTTCACAAAATTAGTGTGCAATTGGATCTTCTTTATCCAGGCTTGGCCTCTAAACTGGTGAGTTTTCTCCCAAAGGACTAAAGAACTAGTTCCTGCTTTCTCAAATTTTTGTATCACTAATTATTTTCTAGTTTCCAAATATAAAGATTTGTCCTTAATCATCTTCCTTCTCATTTTCTTTAGAACATACAGTGGTATTATCCAATCTTTCCGTTTAACAATTCCTGTCCTTTGGTTTTTAAATGCTGCAGTACTTTGGACATTCTATTAATTGTCTGTGGATTTGCATTTATCATTGACTGTTCTTCCTGTCATCCAACAAAAGTAGCAGTCACTACCCAAATTTCTGCCCATCATTCTCTTATCTTCTCTCTCTGAACATAAATGACTTGTTTCATATACTTCAAAGGCCCACTGGTCACTTCCAGATCTCTCTCTTTAGTTTCAGAATCACTGATGTTTAATTCTGGAATTTATAAACTCTGCTAGAGGTCTTCTGTACCTTAATTTCACTGTGACCCTCTTTTTAAATTGCCTTTATTATCTCCTTTACTATCTTCTGTATTTATCTCTATAATATCATTGTATTTATGCTCCTATTAGATGTGGTAAGTGGCATATTGTGGATGGCACTCAGGGTCAGTGTTTATTAGTTCATCCTTCCCCACTTGGTCTGAAACATTTATTAATGCATTTTATTTCCACTTCCTTGGAAAGTAAATGCATGTAAAGTGGCAATTTTATTGGAGTCTACACCCTTTTTTGTCTTGTTGTTCCACCCTAATGAAACCCTTCTTTCTATTGCTTAGATAATCACAACTTTCTAAGTAGCCTGCTCATTCCACTTTATCCTGCACACTGATTCCACATAAATATTCCTGTCACAGTCTTAATCATCTAATTGGCCCATTCAAATACATTCACTTCCCTACATCTGCTGAATATTAATTTTGGGCATGTGAAGATACAGACTGAAACTTACATCATTTTTGGTGAGCTTAAATATTCAGCTCAAAATGTTGGATTACTAGATGATCGAAAACGGCAAAAATTATATAGATATACGTATAATATAGAACAGTATTATATTTTCCTTTTTATTTTGCTTCTTGTTAATTCCAGGATAGATTTTAGTTATTTATCTCCCACCTCAGACTCCTTATATTACAACTGAAATTCCTATTCTAGGTGTCGGACTATAGAATTCACTTATTGTAAGTGAATGCATGAGAGTGTATTAATATAGACAAATGAGTATGATTGCTTCAATTAAGGTAAGAAAATGTTCTTATTGCTATTTATGCAATCTACATAAAAATATCTTTTTTAAAGACTTAGTTACTTAAAGGCAGTTTACCAACATTCTATTTGGAATCACATGAATAATCAAAATTCCATAAAAATTCTATATTATTCTGCAGATAGAACAAAATAGGAAAAATAAGTTTAAATGAAAAGATAGAGGTTAAGTCAAAATTAATATTAATTGCTGGCTGTTAGGTTTCTCCTCAACCAAACTTTCTTTAATATATACAAGTCTAAAAGTGATTTCCTCAGAAATCTAAAGAATCAGAAGTCCTGAGAACTTAAGTTCTAATTCTCTCCTGACATGTGCCATGCAATTCCATTCAAATTGCTTATTTTTTTTAATCATTTTTATTTTTGCATAGAAGTGAAGGCGTGAGAGGATCCCCCAGAGACAGAGTAGAGAGCAGAACAGGTGGATCTACTGAAATACACTGTTGAGGGGAGAGTCTGCTGTGCCATTTTGGGTCAGCACCATGGCCTGGGATCAGGGAGGCCTCACAATCCTGAATTTGAAACTAACCATTGTCCTCCTGGATAATGTTATGAGCTAGTCAGCCCATTACTGTCCATCCTGCCTGTTTTCTCTGCAGTTCACATGCTCCCAAAACAGCAATACATATTTCTATTTATCAGTAATTAATCCTAAAGTGAGGACTTTCTGCATCATAGATTAATAGTCTCAGATTTATCTAAACTAGACCACAGCCTCTAAAATATTTTTTTTCATTTCTTAGAGAACAGCTACAAATATAACATTATAAAAGAAATATGAAATACTGAGTTACTTTAGTTGAAAATTAAGTTGCTAAGCTCTCTTTGCCCTTCCCAGGTACCATATACCTGGGAGTCTTTACTCTTTTCCTCCTTTTCTTTTTAAATAAAATTTAATTTACAAAAGAAAAAGAAAATTAAGTTGCTTAGCAAATTACCCTAAAATCAGTGTGGGAAAAAAAATATGCATATCAAGCAATTAAGAAAAGACCACAGGTGGGCTAGCATAGAGAGGAAAAATTCAGATTTGCAACCCCTAAGAAGTGGTTTTAGCCCACATTTTTTTTTTTAAGATTTATTTATTTATACATACAAGAGCTGGGGTACAGGCCAGAGTCCAGGGAAGTGAGCGGATTCACCACAGACAGAGTGGGGAGCAGAACAGGCAGATCGACTTAAAACACACTGCTGAGGGGAGCAGCAGGTGAAACAAAAGAGGCCTGCAGCGCCATGTCGGTCCCCTCCCTGGCCGGCGGCAGGGATGGAACTCTTGCTGCATGGCTGTGGTTTGCTTCATAGTGCGTTGCTCAACCCACTGTGCCACCAGGGAGGCCCAGCCCAGATTTTTTTTTAAAGATTTATTTATGCACACAAGAACTGGGGCACAGGCCAGAGGTACTTGGGGGAGGGGGGTGAGAGGATTCACCAGAAACAGAATGAGGAACAGAACAGGCAGACTGACTAAAATCCACTGCTGAGGGGAGCAGCAGGCGAGGCAGGAGAGGTCTGCTGCACCATGTGGCTCACTTTCCAGGCCAGGGCTTGAACTGGTGCTGCATCGGCTGCAGATACTTCTTAGTGCAGTGCTTGACCCCTTGCACCACCAGGGAGGCCCTAGATTCTAATAGATCTCAATGAATGGTTAAGTTATAGTACAATCAGATTTTGTTCTAATTGTGATTTCCTGTTAGAATAACAAACATGTCTAAAGAGTTCATGAGGCCTGTTGGAGTCTTCTCCTGAGTTTCGCTTGGAGCAATGTTCTCCAGTTTGTGCACAAAATATTTTATCAACACATGAAAATGTAATGAGGCTTCTACCTTGATAAGCACAGCAATATCCAACTCATGGAATTGGAAAACAATTAATTAAAATTGAAACCCTAATAAGGAAATTTCCACATCATTTGTTTCAGAATGCACCTGCTTCTGCCTATTTCACTATCAGGAATAAAATTTGATTGTTTCATATTTCATATTTATTAAGCACATATAGCATGTGCTTAAGATTATCTGAGATATCTGAAGTAACAGAAAAAGCATAATCAAGCTAAGTCAGTCTCAGTCTTTTGTACAGTGTCTGATAATCCTGGTTACACATACACATTCTGGAAATTCTTGTGACTATACTTTTTTAATTATATGTTATATCTTCAGCCTTCTGTACTCCATATGGTAGTATCTATTCCCTAAAATTCCAGTTTCAACCTTGATATAAAAATTAATGTAAGGTACACACATGCCATTTAAAATTCTTGTAAATAACTTCATCATCCAAAGTTCTGAAGTTCAACAAGCTCCCATAGTTAACAAGATTCGAGAAAGAAAATTTCTAGTTTCATTTTATATCATTTTTAGTATGGATTTAATTCTTCTAGCACAAGTTTTATTTCCAGTACCAAATGATCTCACACCTAAATGGTTCTTTAGAAAAGGCTCAAACATGAGTCTCCCTGGCGCGCAGGGGTTAAGGTCTCAGTGCTATAAAGCTATCACCAGCCACTGCAGCATGAGTTCAATTCCTGCTCAGGGAGCTGCCCCACATGGGGCACAGCAGACCTCTCCTGCCTCACCTGCTGCTCTCCTCAGCAGTGTACTTCAGTTGATCTGCCTGTTCTGCTCCCTGTTCTTTCTCTGGTGAAGCCTGACACCCCCTGCACCTCTGGCCTGCACCCCAGTTCTTCTATGCAAAAATGAATCTAAAAAAAAAGGGGGGGAAAGGAAAAAAAAGGCTCAAACAGATTTTAATTACTTCCTTGGAAATTTTTTCTGAATGAAACACCAGACCTGAGAGCTATTCTTTTCCCAGATGCCCAGCTTGGTGATTCTGCCTCTCCAGAATAACTAGGGTTATAAAGGCTGCCAATTTATTCCTCAAGGGACCCTCTCTTCAGCTAACAGTGGCATCTGTTGAGGTGCTAAATTAATTTGTTTGCTTCATAGAAAACGATTTGCTAATACTTATTAAAAGACAAAGCTTGGTATAACTAAAGCTACAGGGATCCTCTGAGTTTGATGAGGTTATAGTGTCAGTTTCATAATCTCTGAAAGAATATCTACCAAGCTGCAAAACAACTGAGCAGAAATCTATGCTCACTCTCAGCAATATTATCCTTAAGCCCTTGTGTCTTCTCTCAACATATATACAACAGGCTTACCCCATTTTATTGCACCTTGCTTACTACACTTTACAGAGACTGAGAATTTTTTTTACCATAGCCTCCACCAGTAAAAAGATTACGATTAAAAAACATTATGGTTCTCTGAAGGGTCAGATAATCACCAGAATTTTTTTAGTAATGAAGCATTTTTAATTAAGGTATGTACCTTTTTTTTTAGATAATACTAGTGCACACTTAACAGAATACTGTATGATGCAAATGTAACTTTTATACACACTGGGAAACAAAATATTTTCTGTGACTTGCTTTATTGTGAGCTCATAATATCCCTGAGATGAGACTGAACTAGCTGTTTTATTTTCATAATAATGTTGGATCAAAGAGAATTTGATAAACAATTAGTTATGATAACAGGCTAAGTGTGAAAGCCTTCCTAGAGGTATATTTCTACAAATATCAAGAGTTTTTATTGCCTTTAAACTATGTAAACACAGTTTAGGCCAAGACTGTTGTGAAAACAATAAGGTACTAAACCCAGGAGTGAAAGTTAAGGGGAACTCCCAAATATCATGAATCAAAGTAAGAAATATTTTAATGTAATATTCTAAAATATTAAAATTAATGCAAATCCATGATTAAAAATATTAAAATTTTAAGCAAAAAGAAAATCTTATCAAGCTTTCAAATTAATCCTTGAAAGTTGACTACAGAACGGAAGCATCCAGAGGAGCCAAGAGGGAGGAGGGGAATAAACAAAGAGGGAAGGAAAGCACAATCTGCACTAAGCGGGTGGACTCTGTGACTTGGTGGTGGATGCGCTATGGTGGTGATGCTTGATGAGAACCCTAAAGTTCCCTCAATTTAAAAAACAAAATATAAATCTATATAAAAATAAGAAGAAAAAAAGACATCCTAGAAACTATTTAAACCTTTACACTTGCCATTTTTCACCTCACATTGATTAATTATAGAGCAATTATCACCCATTTCATAAATGTCAGGACATAAATATCATTAGACACTAAATATATAACTGTTGCTTTTCCTTCTTTTCTAAAAAGATTTATTTTATTTATTTATTTACGCATATAAGAACTGGGGCTTTGGCTAGAATTGCAGGGGGCAGGAGGTGTGGTGAGACAGGATTCACCAGAGACAAAGTGGGGAGCAGAATAGGTGTATCTACTGAAATACACTGCTGAGGGAGCAGTGGGAGTGATTCAGAGGTCTGCTTTGCCATGTGGGTCAGCTCCCTGACCAGGGATCAAACTCATGCTGCAGTGGCTGGCAATAACTTGATAGTGCTGAGACTTAACCCCTGCAACACCAGGGAGACCCATGTTTTTCCTCTTTTATAAATGAAATTTTGATGCTGACCATGGGCAAACATTCAGTTTATACTTTGCTGCTGTTTCCAAAAGACTTAAAATAGGCATGGTACTTAGCAGTATTAAAATCATGTTTACTGGGAGACCCAATCTAATAGGTAAGTTATCTCTCTCCCTTTAGTAAAAAAAAAGTCAAATTGTTCATGTGTTTCAGGTAAACAGACTGTTTATAATCACTTAATTTCACCTTGATAGAATCATTCTTAATTAAATTTTCTTTTTTACCTTTGAGTCAATAAATGAAAATAACAATAATATTAAGTTATTAATCCTTCCACACAGATACACTATGTTAAGTATGAATTTGCAATTTATAATGCTGAGTTATCACTAGAGGACACCTAAATCCTCTTAAGACTTAATGCTGCTTTCAAAGGGGTGACTCACACTCACATTGTTTGGGAAAGCCCACCAGAGCTCGAACAGTCACAAAGAATAATGGATGCTTTGCATATGATGACATAAAAACGAATTGTACTTGATTGCACAGAGTCCAAGAGTGGAGGACTATGGGACCCTGGTGGTGGGTGCAATGTGTTAATATACATATGTAGAGTGAGCCTCTGACTCCATGTTGCAAACCAACGCCACTTCAATTAAAAAAATGTTTCTGGGGCCTCCATGGTGGCTTAGGGGTTAAGTCTCAGCGCTATGACTTGTCCATCTCATTGGCCTGAGTTCAATCCCAGGGAGCATTAAAAAATGTTTTTTAATTAAAAAAACACGTTATAGGGCCTCCCTGGTGGCGCAGTGGGTTAAGCAACGCACTGTGAGGCAAACCGCAGCCACTGCAGCATGAGTTCTGTCCCTGCTGCTGGCCAGGGGACCCACATGGCACAGCAGACCTCTCCTGCTGTGCCCACTGCTCCCCTCAGCAGTGTGCTTCCGTTGATCTGCCTGTTCTGCTCCCTGCTCTGTCTGTGGTGAATCCTCTCACCTCCCACACCTCTGGCCTGTACCCTAGTGCTTGTATGCATAAATAAATAAATCTTTAAAAAAAAAAAGAAAATTATATCACAGCCAACAAACATATGAATGGGGAAAAAAAACACATTATATTATTTAAAAATTTTAATTAATAGAACACTATATTATTTGAAATTTGAGACCATGTACATAAAACACATCACAGAATACATTTCTTGCAAAAGCTCCACTCCTTTATCCAAATTTCTCATCTTGCATTTGTACACAGGGGCCAACCATTCAGCTGACTTAATGAAAATATTGCTGCAAAGCTGAGAGGCCAACCTGTGTGCAATATCAACTCAGTCAGAAAGAATGCTAATTCCTGGCTTCAGTTCTTTCTCTAAAGACAGTTTTCAGGCCTTTTTGCAGCATGGAACACTGTGATCAGCCAGAAACTGTTAGAGATGAAAATAACTGTTCTTTGTTACAATCCCAAGAATGTCCCGTTTCAATCTCATAGGAGAATCTTGTGTGGCATTTTTTTTTTTTAATGTGGGGCTGTGTACTTCTATGTTTACTGCAACATTATTTACAATAGCTGAGATAGGGAAACAACTCTAAGGCCCCAAAACGGATGAGTGGATCAAGAAGATGTTGTATATAAGTACAATGGAATACTACTCAGCAATCAACAAATGATAAATTCATGCTATTTGCAGCAACATGGATGGAGCTGATTATGCTCAGTGAAATGAGTCAGAAGGAAAAAGAAAAATACCAGATGGTGTCACTTACGGATGAAATACAGAGAAACCAAACAAGAGGTCAAATAGAGACAAACTATAAAACCAAAGGGTCAGGAAAAAGACAAAACCTGCAAACTGATCATAGACTGAGGCATCTGTCAGGGAGCGAGAAGAGGAGGGAACAAAACAAAGGAAAGAAGAGCACAGGGGCCTGTGGTGATGGGTCGTGGGTGCTTATGGTGGTGGGAGAACTGTAGGGACTACACTTGCAGTGATAATTAAAATACTGTCCAATAATGAACAACAACATAAGAAAATAAATAAGTGTAATTACTAAAAAAAAAGTGGGGTTAGACAGAGGAGTGCAATCAGTCATGTATGAGCATATTCTAGATGTGATTTCCCGAGTTATGTGTGTTTTTACAAGAAACTTTTAATAGCAGAACAAGCTTGGACAGAGACTTCCACAGAAGTGCATCATACTGCAATTGCTGAGGTCAAAGAATTCTGGACACTGAGAAACAGGAGAAAGCGACATGATAATCCTCACCCTTCCGGGATGTACGATGTTGGCTTCAGATTTCCAGTGCCCTTTTCCATACAATGGCACTACAACAATAGTACCCATGTCACAGAGCTATGGAGTTAAGTAAGATGACAACTACAAATAATTTGTAATTTATGAACTGTTCTACAAAGGTCATGGGGAAAAGTAAAAGATTAAATGTGATAATAGAATGTGAAATAAGATTGTAAAGCCCAATCTCCATGTAGACAGAGGAGAAAATTATTTTAAAACTATGCTCAGCAGCCTATAGAAGTATAAACAGACCAACGAAGATTTAGTTAGAAAATCATTTTTTTACATTAAGATCTCTCTAGCTCTTAGAAACACAAATTCAAAAACTAAAGAAACACTGATGGATGGCCCTTACCATTTAGTAGGTTACAAAAGCCGTCTCATTAAAAAAACTTTTAAAAGTTATTTTTTCTTGGAGCCTCCCTGGTGGCACAGTGGTTTAAACAATGCACTATGAAGCAAACCACAGCCACTGCAGCACGTGTTCGATCCCTAACTCCGGCCAAGAAGTGGCCCCAAAGGGCTTAGCAGACCTCTCCTGCCTCACCCACTGCTCCCTTTAGCACTGTGTTTCAGTCAGTCTGCCTGTTCTGTTCCCAGCTCTGTCTTTGGTGAATCCTCCCACCTCCCTGGACTCTGGCTTGTACCCTAGCTCTTGTATGTATAAATAAATAAAATATTTTTTTAACAAGTTATTTTTTCTTATCAAAAAATAAAGAATAAAATCATAAGTGGATGGAAAATTATATTGGTTTGATAGCATTCCAAGTAGTAGTTAAGTAGCATAAAAAGAATATGCATTAAAAATAACATAACCCTAGCATTAAGAATCATTGAAGTAAAAATTTTACATAAGAGGACTACTTGACCCATAATTATTACCAAAGTAGATATATAAAATAAATTGAAAATTTCCAAAATGTTTTGTTCAGTGTGTTATATTATATAGTTTCTTGCATCATTACATTTATTTTTCTTAAAATAATTTTAAAGTATGGGCATGTCTCACAAAGCAAAATAATTTTGAATATATCTTATACAATTCTTAAATTTTATTTTTATCTTGATCAAATTCTCTTTATTCTACTAGTTTACTCTGAGAAATGTTACCCACACTCTGGATTGTGTTTACTATTAACACTTGATTTTCAAGTCTACTTTCAGTCCTCATCTTAAGTTTACATTCCTACTTTGAACTGTCCCACAGATTCGGAAAACTCAAGCCTGTTCCCAAAGAGACTCACAATCTCACACCTGCTGATACCTGCTTCTGCCCCTATATTCCCTTCTGAAAGGAACTGCTACCCACAGTGACTGTCCTAAAAAGTAGCAACCACATCCTTCCTTACCTCAAACCCATCTGGTCAGGTGTCAAAGTAAGTGGATGTTACTTCTAAAACACCAGGCGTATCTGATTCCATCCCCACCGTCCAGAGAACAGGCGAAGCCTCTGGGGTTCTACAGCGTAAATTGAACAGGAGAATCTGCTCACAAATTACATGAAATTCAGTCTTCCGCCTCCCTAGTCAGGGCTAAAAGCCCCCTAGATGACGAGTACTCCGCACCACACACACATTTGCCCAACTTCTCAGCCGTTACAACATCCATTCGATGCCTTTGGAATACTCTTTCCTACAGCATTTGCTTAGAAACCCACCAGGCATGTCTCCAGTCTCAGGCTGTGGGTCTTCTCCAAACGCTTCCCCTGGCTGAAGTGCCCATGCGCGCCGCCATTTTCTATCGCCTTGGAGAGACCTGCGCCAGCTGCTCCCAGTCAGCTCTGTAAACGCACTTCCCATCCATTCCATTTGTCTCCCCTACAGTCTAGCTACAGTAGCTTCTTCCTGTTCTCCTAATATACTGTGCTTCTTACCTCCACACAACTGTTCTTTCTTTTTTTTTAAATCCTGGAATATTCTTAGCTATGCTTTCTCCTTCCACTCACTTCATTTACTTAATAGAGTTCTACTAAGCCTTTAGAGCTCTGCTTAGATTCCTGCATTAGGGAAGTCTTCGCCGATTTTCGTTCAGGACTAAGATTCCTTTAATATATAAATTTCCTAATTCATCTTGTTTGCCTTCAGAGAAGTATTTAGTTATTTGCTTTTATTACTGCTATTATTATTATTAGATGAATATCTGTCTCAGTCTGTAACTAAAAGGAATAGAGGAATGGGGGGGCATGTGACTTTAACCATTTAACCACAGTAGCTCCAGCTTCGGCACGTGCTACAGCACGAAGTATCAGTGGACACTCGTCAACTCTTATATATGAACTGAAGCTTCAGATTGCCTCCTTGTCCACAAGCCTATTCCTCTTTTTCCTATGGACACTGAATTTACCTTCATACATTATATAATGACACTCACTTTTTACTTTGTTTTATTTTGAACTTATGCTCATTTTGTGCTTATGCATAATAATCCTCTCCAACTCCACAGATAATTTTTCTGCTTACGTAGACTTTTTGGGTAAATTCTGATCATTATCTGAATTTTCAGCATTGTTTTAAATTGTAATCTGTCCTCTGAAGTCATGATTTTTACTGCATATCTGTGGGCCTCTTTCTTTCTCTTACATCTTGACTATTACCCACACAGAGTGTGTTGAGGCGATAGTCCCTGATGAGTGTATTTCATAAAATACCCACCCCCCGCAACACACACACACACACACACACACAAAAGTTTGCTCTACCTGGTGGCCTAGGGGTTAAGGCTCAGCATTCTCACCACTAAGGACTGAGTTCCACCCAGACCAGATTGCTGACCCACATGGCGCAGTAGACCTCTCCTGTCACACTTGCTGCTCACCTCAGCAGTAGATTTCAGTCCATCCACCTGTTCTGCTCCCCACTCTGTCTCTGGTGAATCCTCTCACTGTCCACCCCATATTCCAAGAACTGGGGGGATGGGAGCAAGTCAAGAGTTTGTTTGAATTCTCTTTGTTTGGTTGTTTCATTTCCTCATTTGGGAAATTATAAATGATTAAATCAGAAGTGACCTGTTTGTATTTATGAAATTAAAACCCATGATGTATGTATTTGATATTCCTCTCAAAGAAAAGCAAAGCTAAAATTAAATATATGCCTCGTTGTCGTAACTCAAAGGTTAATCATTTTGCATCCAACTGTGAACTAAAGGCAAATAAAAAGCATACAGTATGGGATACAAAGAACTTGTCCTATTTGTGCTACTCAATATGTACAACAGACGCTAGCAAAACACACAGAGCAATCAATTACTTTGCATTGCCATGCCGCTTAAATCAGAATTCTGGTATTAATTTGAAAGTTTGATTAAACTTAGAAATTAAGCCTATTCAAAACAACATTCTAATTTCTGTATGGCTCTGGCCCTAGATGATTATTCATTGAAAAATCAGAGTTCCTAAATTCCAAATTAATATATAAAAAAGAAAAAAATAAGTAAATCATAAACATAATAATGAGTGAATACAAAATGAACTCTCATATCTGCAACCGCTACATACCGGTAGTAAAACAAAGAACATTACCTTTCAGAAGTATTTTAAATTCATCCGTTTATGAAATAACAATAGACTCAAAATATATTCCAAATGACACATGTCTAATACTAAGTTAAGAACTGCAATCAAAATGGACAGAATTATATATTTTAGAAATAATTTACTAAAACTTTGCAGGACGGGGAAAAAAAGGATTGTAAATTAAAGACAAATCCTCCAGTGAATGCTGAGGGGAAAATATCTTCAAGTATCATAATTTCCTGAGATAACAATACTCTTAAAAGACACCCTCTACTATTTTACAAGAAAAGTAAGCATTGCGTAAACAAAAGGAAGTGTTCTAATAATTGGTACAAATGTATTTAGATAAATCTGCTGACAGTTCCAATGGATTAAGTATCTTCCAAATTGTACTTAGAGATGTCACTGGGTTTATTTGCAAAAGGGTTACCTGTCAAATACATTTGTGAAATTCTACATGTATTCTTCTCTAAAATTCTTTCTTCAATTTTCTTTGAAGTGGAAAATGCACATTTCCAATAAATGTCTTTAGTTTCACTAATTAAGACTTTTTTCTAAATTTATTTGACAAGGCAACTATTTTTCTAAGGGAACAATTCAACATTTTAGGGCATATAATTTATAAAGTCAAATTCAAGGAAGTCAGGTAAAATGTGTATTTCCCTGGACCTTAACTATGAGATCTGAGGGGAAATGCTGTGTAACATACTTTCAAACAGAACTAAAGAGATTAAGATCGTATTGACAAAAACAGACTCCACGTGCTTCATCCTATCAAAGATCATTGACTATTTTGAACTGCAGCTCATCTATGGCCTTATAAAATTAAAACAAAATGCAGAGCAAATACTAAAAACTACAACTCAAAAAAATTTCCTAAAAAAGGGAAACTATATTATGAAAGGCCACATTGCATTCCTGGAAAAATAACCAACCTAACAATAAAACCTGCTTTAGCAATCATTGGACTTTAATGAAAAGGTCAAAAATTGGGAGTATCCATGGAAAATAACCAAGTCACTTATTAGATAACCAAAATCAGATTGTCATTTCAATGGCACCATCTTTAGGTACAAATGTATAGATAAAGGTATCTACATTTTTATCTTAGTTATAGCTTATATATACTACCATTCATCGAGTAAAATATATACATGTATATATGTATATACATATTTTAAAACAAACAATATAAATTATTGATTTTTTAATAAGGAGATGAAGAGAATAGAAGGCAGGACATGAGCTACAGCTAGATCTTTTAAACACAATTTGTTTTGTATTTTTGTCACTAAGCCATGTATAATCTTTCAAGAAATTTTAATACAAAACCAAATTTCAAACAAAGAGATTCTAAAATTTTAAATATTTTTTCTTAATTTGAATAGAAGAACTGGGGTGCAGGCCAGAGGTGAAGGGAGGGAATGAAAGGATTCCCCAGAGACAGAGTAGGGAGCAGACTAGGAGGATCTACTGAAATACACTCTGAGGGGAGCAGGAAGGGGAGACAGGAGAGGTTGCTGTGCCATGTGGGTCAGCTGTCTGGCCAGGATCAAACTCAGGTCACATTGGTGGCAGCGCTGAGACTTAAACCCTAAGCCACCAGGAAGGACCCTGGATGAAAAATCTCAATGTGATGTATCCATAGAAAATTACAGAAAACACAATTTAGAAGGAAACAGTTTCAAAGACCTATATTCCAACAAGAAATCGTAATGATGGCAAACTCTTTTGATTATAATCTTATTTTCCCTTCAAAAAAGTTGTGTATGGAATGGAGTGAACTGTATCTACCCCAATCTGTATGTTAAAACTCAGCACCCCCAAAGTGATGGTACTGGAAGCCAGGCTTTTTGGGAGATCATAGGGTTAGATTGTCCTGACAGTAAGGTCTTTAAGGTGGGATTAACGTACTGTCCTTGTGAGAAGAGACAGTAGAGAACTTGTTCTCTCTCTGTGCTGTGAGGACACGCACATACTTACGACAAGTAAGGTAGGAAGACAGTCCTCACCAGAACCAGACTATGACCTTGGACTTCCCAGTCTCCAGAACTGTGACTAAATAAATGTCGTTTAAGTCACCCAACTTAATGTATGATGTTTTGTTTTGGCAGCACAAAGTAACTAACAGACTAACATGGGGGCTTTGACTTGGTAGGTGCTCAGTAAATATAGCAGATTCCTCTTTAAGACATAAAATTTTCAACACACCAAAACAATGCTCTGTTTTGAACTTGAAATATTCTGAGCATATAAATTTAAATCAACCACTGTGTAAAATATTCATAAGACCAGAGGCTTAAAAATGTAAATGATCAGAAACATTAAATCACTGATGTGAGCACATAATGACACTAAAAATAGGGCAACAACAATTAAAATCATGCTACACAATAATCCTCTACAACACAGAAGATTTTTTTGCCTTGGGCATCAAATTAAAGTGGGTAGTTTCATTCTGTGGAAAAAGATGAATAACACATATCTGGTCCATTAAAGAGAAAAAAAAGGGAAACAAATTTACATTTGTTAATTAATCCTCTGACAACACGAAGGGTTCATCCTACTATAGCATGTTATTCTAGGTTTTCTATATATAAACTAGGTAGCATGTTAATTAATTACCTAGTAGTCCCCCTTATTGCCAAAACCCAACATAGTTCTATCTCCACTACTCTGTATTTAGCACAAACACATAAAGAGCATTAATTTTTTAAGAAAGAAAAGCAGAGAACAAATGGTTTCCTTTTTTCTAATAAGCTTTCCAATTCATCTTTAGTCTGGTTTCCAGAAGAGAGCAAAGGGTCCAGGTGTAGGGGGCCCCCCCGTTTACAGTTATGGGTGCTAATCTGTGGGAAGCTGACTACTGGCTAGTTGCAAATGTGTAAACAAGTGATATTTGAAGCCCCCGGTAAGAATTTCTTCAAGGGTCTCCCTGTGGCCTAGGGGTTAAATCTCAGCACTGTCACCACTGCGGCCTGAGTTCGATCCCTGGCCAGGGAGGTGACCCACATGGCAGAGCAGACTTCTCCTGCCTCACCCTTGTTCCCCTCAGCAGCATGTTTCAGTAGATCTGCCTGTTCTGCTCCCTGCTCTGTCTCTAGAGAACACCCCCTGCCCTTCTGGCCTGTACCCCAGTTCTTCTACATAAAAATTAAAAAAAGAAATTACTTTAAGTAATGAGTGACATTCTTGAATTCTAACGTTAATGACTTAATTATCACAAGGCAAACAGAACCTACCTGTATAACTTTCTCCTACTTGTTATTTCTAATTCTAGTTTGTTAATTGGTTTGAGGATGTTTATTATCACACATAACAGATTCTGGGTTCACCTATCAAAGACAAGCAGAGTTCTGGTCCAGTGAAGTCATTGTGATTCATGAACATCCTTTTTTTTAGTACTTGTTTAAAAAGTTTTTGTTGAAGTAACACTGCATTGTAATATAAATTTCAGGTTTTTCACCATTGAGAATCAGCATGTGTATGTACTAATTACTTTGTTATTTTAATTTTATTTTTTATTAAATTTGTCAGTTGTTTGCATGTCTACATAACATCGGGCTCAAATTTTATTCCTCCATATGGACACATGCTTCATGCTTGATGCAGCCTCCGCCACACCTCCCACGACCATGCCCTATGCCCTTAATGCCCTTAACCCCTCTCACCCCATCCCCTCTTGTAACCAGTAGCTTTTCCACTAAGTCTAATACTTGTTTTTGTATATTCTGCAGTATACAATTTTTCTGTTATTTATATTCCATGCATAAGTGACACGACCCAATATGCCTTTCTTTTCTGACTTAATTCGTTCTGCATATCCACTCCAAGCTACATCCCTTTTCTCACAAAAGGTATTATCTATCTACTGAAACAGCTGAGTAGAATTCTATTGCATATATATTCCACAACTCCATCATCCATTCATCTGTCTTTGGGCACAGATGTTGGTTCATTGACTGAGCCATTGCAAAGAGGGCTGCTATGAACACAGGAGCACATTAAGTCTTTTTATATTTGAGTGTTCATATTCTTTGGGTAGGTACCTACTAGAGGTATTGCCAGTTCATATGAATTTTACATCATTTTCTTAAGAAATCTCAATACTATTTTCCACAGAGGATACACTGAAAAATTGTTCAATCTCACTAATAACTTTACTTTGGCTGTCTGAATTACTATTTTTCTAAATATTTTTCATCATTGTTCATTTTTGTACAATGTTTGCTTTCCCCTCTCAGATAGAGTCCCTGTAAAATTCCCACCACCAGTACCTATGCATCATCACCATAGTCCCTAGTGCTCTTTCTGCTCCTGCTTTGGCCCCTCCCCCACACCCTCCCATGCAGAATGCCTCTGATTTGCAGTTGTCTGTTAATTTTGTGTGTATGTCTTTTTTTTTGCACTCTCACTAATTATAAGGAAAATGCAAATCAAAACCATACTGAGACAGCACCTCACTCCTGCAGAATGCCCCATATCACAAAAACTGGAAACCACAGATGTTAGCAAGAATGTGGAAAAGAAAGAAAAGAAAGGCAGACCCCTCCACTGTTGGTGAGGACACAAACTGGTGCAACCTCTAATTTACCATTCTTTAGGAGAGAAATGTGATAGGAACTCTTATAAGCAAAAAGAATGCTCTGTATTGAAAGCTTACTTTCAAATATATATTTGGATTCTGGAAGAAGACATAGAAATGTGGGAGTAAATGATTGACCCTATAAATATTCATTCACTTGTTCATCAACTAATTATTGGCTGCCTACTGTGTGCCAATAATTGTCAGTCTGGGAAATCAGCCACAAACAAAACAAGCAAATCATTGTTTTCAAAATACTTATTTTCTTAAGAGAACCAATGTAAAAAAACAAGCAAATAGATAGTTTTGTTAACCTATAAATGCTATTAAAACATAAAACAATTGAATCATACAGTAAAGCACAAATTGAGAGGTTTTTTAAAGATTCATGTATGTATGTATGTGTGTATGTATGTATGTATGTATGTATGTATGTATAGAAGAATTGGTGTGCAGGCCAGAGGCTTGGGGCTGAGAGGATTCACCAGGCAGATCTACTGAAATTCACTGCTGAGGGGAGCAGTGGGCGAGACAAGAGAGGTCTGCTGTGCTGTCTGTCCCCTCCCCTGCCGGGCATGACAGCAGTGACCGCCACACTGAGACTTAACCCATTGGCCACCAAGAAGGCCCAACTGAGGGATTTCTTTAATTAAGCCATGGAGCAAAGCTTACTATTCAGATCTAGTAGATAAAGATCTACTTAATGAAAAGAAACAAACTGTGGGGAGATCTGGGGTAAAGCATTCCAGGCAAGAGGCCATCTAGTACAGAGGCTTTTGCCTTTGACTTGTGGCAGGTTTTTGGGCCTTGCTTTGGGTGAATCCTGTTTGGCTGGACTTTGACCAGTGAGGTAACTTTGGGTTCTTGATTTATTAATTATATTCTTTGTCTTTTCTGTATTTTCCCCAATTGTATTAAAGTTTGTTTGTTTTTTTTGTTGTTGTTGTTTTTTTCCATTAAAGGTCTCATATGTTTTGTCTTGGTGTGGCAGATGGCAGAATCTATTTAGGGTGGCAGTTTTAGGGGTTCTCCTCTCCCTGCCCTGTAACAGCTTGGAAGTGTCACAAAGTGTTCTCTTTAACTGACTAAGACAAGGTTTGTTCAAAATCCAGAACTGAGGCAGAGGGATGTCTTCAAAGAGAGGACGAGTGCTGATATGGCTGGTGTGGTCAGTGTTCTACTGAGTGAAACCAGCAGAGGTGTCCTCGGCGAGGTCTCCCAGTGTAGAAGTTGTACAGGGAAAACATGGTCCTGGACCTTGTGGTTGTCCTTCTGAGGGATGAGGGATTTTATCCTCCATATCCAGAGCCCTACAATTGTTAGGGAAGCTATTGTTAGGTAAACCAAGGTGTGGTGCCAGCAAGGCACAGAGCAGGTTCTCAATGATTCTGGCAGATGGGTCAAGGAGGAGTCCTGGAAACCTTGGTGGCTTTTTTAGGCTTTTATTGCATCATTATATCAGAGGCGACCAGGTACGTGGAAGGCAGCGGTGCTGGGGGGCCAGGAAGCTGGCAGGCCTCCTAGCCCCCTGGCACATCTTCACTCTCTGGGCTCTCTAGCCTCTCGTGCTTCTGCTTCTACTCTCCTGCTGGTGTCCTTGTAACACCGCCAATTTACACCCATGTCTCAGCCCAGGTGTGCCCACTTGTGCATGCCCACAGAGGCATGCATGCAGGACTGCAGGTGTCCACCATCGACACCAATGGAGGGTAGAAAAGACCTGATCACTTTTCCATTTACCCTACACAAAGTATGTAAAATTGACCTGGCCTGCAGTTCACACCAAGCCATAATCAGCACACTTGGATCCTAACAAACAGTAAGTCCATTGAACAACCTTGGGAATAAGACTTCAAAACCAGAAAAATCAAAGAGTGCCAGGTGATACACCGCCAATCAGCAACCCTGCAGGTTCATGTACACATTTAATGGAGAAAAAAATGTGTAAGCAGCTCCCTAAATGGGAGGAATTAATTAAGAAAGGTTTTTCTTTGCAATTGCCAAAGTAAGGTACTTCTCACCCAAGTTTGTGTAAGCAGTTAAAGAAAGCTGCTCAAAGTTTAATGAAATGAAAAGCCAATTTTGATTGGAATTTGAGTCTCTAAGTGTTAAATGAATTAAAAACTTGCTGCCTTATGATGACTTGCAGTTTCTGAGACTAAGGATGATCTTTCTCAAAAAATTTCTAAACTGGGAATCTTTCTGTCGTAATTTATCTACTACAGCTTCTTTTTCTTTAATGATAAAGGAAATCCTTTCATTCCTATGCCCCTTGGACTAAAACTGAATTGCAGGCTATCACCAAGAAATTTCCTAATGCCCTTGAAAATCCCTTAGGATTTGCTATATATATTAACTTCCAAATATAAAATGACCTTGGACATTTTAACTGCCTTCAGGGAGGCACATAGGCCATTATCCAAACAGAATGTTTGTTAATACCTGATGAGCTCGATAATGTATCTCCTTGTTAAATCAAGAGGACAGAAATAAGTGCCCTGAATGATCCAACCCTTAACCTAAAGAAATTAATAAGTCAAAGGCTTCAAACAAAAGGCTTTTAATAAAAACATTGTCACTGATTCTGGGAATCATGGTCTTAACTATTGCATGCGCATGTATTGTTGTAGCATCTGCCTCCAATACAGCCACTTAATTGCCACATGGGCCATCCCATACTGATAAGCCCCTTAGATAACCGCTCAGGGTACTTTTAGAGGAAGGGTACATATAAGTGCATAAGGGCCAATCAGAGGGAACAGAAAAAGCAGTGTTAGGAAAAGCAATGAGAGGAACATGACAGCATATTTGCCCTACAAATGACCTCAGACAGGCTGAGGTTTTTAATCTTACCCTAAAACATGTGCTGTGAGAACTTGCTTCAAGCATACAACCTTGAAAAAAATATATAATATTATGTTTTAACTGGCTGAACTACATAGATGACTAATCATATCAAAGTCTAAAAAAATTAAGATTTGGTGGAAATGATTCTTGAAGTCACCCAAAATAAAGTATCATACAAGATAAAGCCATAGGGACTCTCTGGTGGGGCTGTGGTTAAATCTCATCACTATCAAGCTATCACCAGCCACTGTGGCAAAAGTTCCATCCCCAGCCAGAGAGCTGACCAACATGGCACAGAAGACCTCTCGTCTTTCCTGCTATTCCCCTCAGCAATGTATCTCAGTTGATCTGCCTGTTCTGCTCCCCACTCTGACATTAGTGAATCCTCTCATCATCCATACCTCTGACCTACATCCCAGTTGTTGTATGTATGAATAAATAAAAATAAATCTTTAAAAAAAGCAAAACAAAGTATAGTCTCATCAATCAGTTTCACTATGACATGGAGGAGAAGTGACAGGCTACCTCAATAGGCTCATCTAAACTGTGGGTAATTTGACTGCTGCCCAACTAGAGGCAAAAGCTTGAGTTAAAAAAATAATAATGAAGGAAGAGTTAAAAAATTGGAGACCTTAAACTATTTGCAAAGAAAGGAAAACACAAGCTGTGGATTAGGATTCCAGGACTTATGACAAAATCTGATTAGTATGCTAAGAGGTAAAACCTTAGGAAAGAAAAAAATTTAAACAGCAACTCTCTTAAACTTTTGATGATAGAAAAATATATCCCAAAACTCCCAGGGAAGCTGGCACTATTTTTCTGTCCCTGGAAGCTGCAAATTTACTCAGTATTTGCTATGTAACCACCCTGGAAGATAGTCAAGATACTGCTCACAGAAACTGAAGGAAAAAAAATTAAGACAATTTTTTAAAAAATACAGATAGACTGGTAAGACCCCAGCTTTAGAGCTGGTGCCAAAGAACCAGATGCCTCACAACCTTACATAAGACCCTGCCAGCACCCATCCACACCAGCAGAGGCCATGCAACTTCCCACAAGACCCAGCCAGTGTCCATCTGACCCAGAAAAAGTCTTGACCTTCTGTGGAGCCCTGCTAGAGCCTTCCCAGACCTACAAAAGCCTTGTTACCTCCCACAAGATCCCTGCCAGCATTTGCATATTGGGAAGACAGAAGACCCATGTCAGACAGAAAGCCAAATTGGCCTCCCGTGAGACCCCACCAACTGCTCACCCATATAGGTGAGGGGGAGGACCTTTTAAGGAGAGGAGCAATGCCCACAGGAAACCCCAGAAACAGCAGCTGGGTTCCAAAGCTAATAAAGGTCAGAAGGAAAAATCCAACAAATGCAGAAAGAGAACCAATCTCCAGAACCCCAATTCATAAACATGGAAGCTATGTTCTTACTATCAGATACAGAGTTTAGGGTTGCAATGATATAAAAAAATATTCAAATAAATGGAAGAAAATTCAGAAATACAAATGAATGTACTTAGAAATAAAATCAAGGAACTGAAGACTGAAAATGAAGCTCTTAGTAAGATCAAAATGGAGTTTCAGAATTTCAAAAGAAATGCAGAAAGTTAAAAATTCAGAGGAAAGTCAGAAGCAGAGTAGATGAAGTGGAACAAGACAGTGTACTTGAAAATGCAACTGTGCAAAGAACTTGAGTGGGAAAAGAGAGAAGCAAAAATTTTAAAAATGGAGAAACACTAAGCATTACCTGACTCCATGAATAAAGGCAACATAAGAATAAAGGGAATACCAAAAGGGCAAGAGAAAGTGAAAGGAGCAGAAAAAGTAGAAAAAGTATTTAAATAAATAATGGAGGAAAACTTCCTGAGCCTGGAGAAGGGAATAAATGTACAAATCCAGGAAGCTAAAGGAACTCTGGCATATGTAGATAAAAAGAGATCAACACAAGACATATAGTAGTGAAATTTCCAAGAATTTTCAAGGCATTTGCAAACACTAAGCCACCACACCAAGAAATAGCAAAGGAACATATACAAAGAACTATATAGAAATAGACTGGTGCACAAATATTAATAAAATGGCAGCAGTGGACTGTCACATATCAGTAATCACTTTAAATGTAAATAGATTTAACTCACCAATTAAAAGACACAGATTATCCAGTTGGATCAGGAAATAGAATCCAACAAGACACACCTAAACACCACATACAAAAAAAGACCCAAAGTAAAAGGCTGGAAAACAACCTTATAAGGAAATGGGACACTAAAGAAGACAGGGACAGCCATACTTATATCAGACAAACACATTCCCAGTTTAAAAAGGTAACAAGAGACAGGGAGGGACACTCCATAATGATTAGGGTATGACATTAAGAAATCTTGACAATCATCAACACATATGCACCAAATGAAAGGGCACCAAAATACATTAGGCAACTACCATAAACTCTGAAGAAAAAAAAAAAACTGGAAAAACCACATTTGTAGTAGGAGACTCCAACACCCCACCTACCAATGGACAGGTCAACTAGACAGAAAAGAAAAAAGGAAACAACAGCCTTATAGAGAATTAGACCTTCTGGTACAACAGCCAGGAAAACAGAAAAAAACTTGAACAGCTAGGAGTACATCAAACTAAAAAGCTTTTGTATTGCTAAAGAAACCATAACTGAAATAAAAAGACACCCACCCAAACTAAATGAAAGAAAATATTTGCACACCATACATGACAAAGGAGCGATATCAAAGATATACAAAGAACTCACAGAATTCTACTAAAACTAAACAAATTACCCAATCAACAAATTGGCAGAAGACCTAAACAGGCACTTCTTCAAAGAAGATTTCTTCAAGAAGACTTCTTCTTCAAAGACTTCAAAGAAGACTAGGCACATGAAAAAAATGTTCACAATCACTTAATATTAATGAGCAGTGCAAATCAGACCAGTGTGATACCATGTCACGCCTGTGACAAAAGCCCACATCCAAAAGCCGAGAAACAAGTGTGATGAACATGTGGAGAAGAGGGGACACCCCCACGCTGCTGGTGGGAATGCAAGACTGGACCAAGTGGAAATAGTACGAAGGCGTCTCAAAATATTAAAAATGGATCTGCCATCCAACCCCATAATTCCACTTCTAGGTATCTACCAAAAACTTCAAA
Source organism: Galemys pyrenaicus (assembly GCA_019455555.1). Lineage (NCBI taxonomy): Eukaryota > Metazoa > Chordata > Mammalia > Eulipotyphla > Talpidae > Galemys > Galemys pyrenaicus. The sequence continues at coordinate 1,126,638 of JAGFMF010011398.1, forward strand.
AACACAAATTCAAAAGGAAATTTGCACTACCGTGTTTATCGCAGTGCTATTTGCCACAGCTAGATTATGGAAACCACCTAAGTACCCTAGAACAAATGAGTGGATCAAGAAGACACGGTGTATATACGCAATGGAATATTATCCAACAATTGAGAAAGTTAAGTGCATGCCGTTTGCGACAACATGAGTGGAGCTTGAAGAGACAATGCTACGTGGAATAAGTCAGAAGGAGAAAGGTAAGCACCAGATGGTGTCACTAGTATGTGGAATATGAAGTAACTAAATTAATACTTAGATAACCCTTGGTAGCTGACTACAGAATTGAAGCACCAAGGAAGGTAAA
>JAGFMF010011399.1:0-27401 GCA_019455555.1 Galemys pyrenaicus
CCTCCCTGGCCGGCGGCAGGGATCGAACTCGTGCTGCAGTGGCTGCGGTTTGCTTCATAGTGCGTTGCTTAACCCACTGCGCCACCAGGGAGGCCCTCAGGCTACATTCTTAAGCACGACATTGAACCTCTAAAATCATGCAAGATGTTATAACTCCTTAAAAAACCCACATTAAAATCTGAGACCCAGGCTGGCTGCTATAGGTGCTGCAGGGGAGCAGGGCACAGCTCACAGCCTGACGGAGGGAATCCTGCCAGGATTTGCTCTAACTCAAAGCTCTCCAGGGGCCCCTTTACCTCTCAGCAGGAACAGGCAGGCTCCTCTCCAAGATCAGGGCCCCAGTCTCGCAGGGTTTAGGGTCAAAGGGATTGCACTGAAGTGGAGAAATATGGCCAGTGTTTCTAGAACTGGCCTCTATGCTCACACACAGATGCCGATCTTATCTTCACAGTGCCTCGGTGAGGGAGCTGCTGCTGGCCTACTTTACAGATGGAGAAACCAAGGCCCACAGTTGGGCCACTGTGCCCAGCCAGCGGTGTCCCACCACTGTGCCACTCTCCTGTGTGACCCCTTCCTTGGTTGCACGGGAGGCCTTCCAGCACTGGGAGACCGTGCTCTGGGGCTCCAGGCCCACCAACTTTGGAAGCTCAGGAGCACAGGTTTAGAAGCAGCTAGATCTGACTTGGAAAGCCAGTGCTGCCTCTTGGCGGCAGTCACTTAGCCAAATAGGAATCGTCACTCGCACTGCAGAAGGCACAGAAAAATGAGAGCACAGGAAGCTGCCCGGCCTGGGGCCAGGCGCAGAGCAGGCACTGTGGCTTTGCTCTTCTTTCCTCTTGGACTTTCTAAAATAGACAGGAGGGGGTGGGGCTGGAGTGGGGGCTTGGAGCCTTGGAATTTAGGAGAGTGGGTAGAAGATTTCTGTAATCAAGTCAGGGGAGCTCGGTTGTCAGACAGGAAACGCAAGGGTCTGGGCAGGTTGGGCAGGAAGGTGAATGGAGAGAACACAAACTCCTTGAGCTGAGAAGCGGTTATCAGACAGCACGTGCCTAGAGGCTGCGCTGCCTGTTTGGGGGCCCTCTCTTTGCTGACCGAGCAGCATTCCCAAGACAGGCGCTTCATGTGATCCAGGCTAGGTGCCCAGAGCGGCTCCCGGCAGTGCCCTTGCTGACTGCCCTGGGCAGAACCTCCAGGGAGGCAAGGGTGGGGCTCTCTCTGGAGTCCATTCAACCCCACCCACGCCCCCTGGGCTTTGTTCCTCACAGCTGGGGGTCCTTACCCAGGAATATACATCTCAGGGGTCCTGAAAACACAGCTAGTATTTTTGTGCATATCTACACGTGCAGTTTGGGCAAGAGCCAGGGCAAAGCTTTTATCCTGTGGGCAAAGTCTCTGGGACACTGATCAGATGAAGTGTCCTTACCTCTTGAAGGCCCCCACCAAGACAGATAGGAAAGAAATTCAAATTCTGATCATACCAAGGAAGTGTGGAAGTGTGTTTTTAAATAAGGGACTGGATGCTGGAAGACCTATTCGGAATCAAAGGAATGCATCCTAGAGGGAATGTTCTAGACCCTGATACAAACAGAAAAATATCTAGGGGCAGGATCCAGCTTGCACGGGCAGAACTCTCCAGTCACATGGACACCCCTCCTGTCTGGGACCAGATAGTGGGAGCTCCAAGAAAAATTTCCCTTGTTTTTCTTTCAAAAGGAAGGCTTCGGGACACTAACTTGTCCTCACTGAGTACTCTTCGTTGGGTGCGCCTCCCTGGGTTGGCGTGGGAGCTCTGAAATCCTACGGGACACGGGACACCACCTTTCTTACCTAAGAGTGCATAAAGGGGCTGCTGGCATCTAATCTGACCTGCAGGTAGATCTGTGGTGACAGTGGGTGATGGCAGAAGGAGGGTTCTTGGTGACTAACTGAGGATCAGTCTGGCTTTGCGCCCCTGAACTAGCCTGTGCCCTGGGCCTGGGACCTGGTATGAACGAGCAGTGGGCTGAGTGAGATAGCCCTCCCCACCACAGGGGAGCCTGTGTCTGGACCCAGCTCGTAGGAACTCAGTATGGAGGTGCTGGCCAGCACCCACAGCCCCACAGTGACATCGTGTGGCAGCAAGGAGAAACTGCAGTACGGTAGATGTAGGCACAGGCCCCAGGTTTCCTTCCCTGCATCAGGCATACCTAGAGCTGCACCCCTGGGTGACTCCCAATAGGTCATGAGCAATTCAAAGGTGGGGGGGGGGCTTAAGGATTAGACAGTGGGCTTCTAGTAAGTGAGGTGATCAGGGGTTCAAGAAATTGGGGAGGTCATTCACAAAGCTCTACCTAGCGCCTCCATAGGAGGGCAGGTGAGAGGAGGCGGTAGAGTATTATGGCTCCAGAAAAGCTGCCCGGGGAGGGCTGGGAAAGGTGGAGAGCTCGGACAGCTAGGGAGATGCACTGGACAGGGGGTCAGAGACCAGGGCCTGGTCCAGACCCTGCACTTGCCCAGCATATTGCACAGGTCACCATGTCTGGATCCATCTCCTGTGTCCTAAGCTCCACGGACCCCAGAGACAGACACAGAGGGTCATCCTGGGAGATGAAGACTCAGTAAATCTGCAGGCATGTGTGCCTGCGGGTGACTTGGGGAAGGGGAGAAGGATAAGAAGGGCGAAGAAGGGAGCGAAGAGACAAAGAAGACAGTTAGCATTTATCTGCAAGCACCATCTTGCAAGACTAGGATTTTTCATTCTTCCCCTTTTACAGAAGACAACAATTGAGGTTCAGAAAAAACAAGTAACTTGGGTCCTGAGGAGGGGACTGGCACCTAGCTAGACCACATTTTCCCCATGTTCCGTACAGTCAGATGTGGCCATATGACAGTCCTGGCAGAGGCCATGAGGGCAGAAGTGACAGAATTTGCAGGCTTGGTCCTTCAAAGTCTCCCTGTGTGAGCCTCTGGGGCCTGTTCCCTTCAGTAGTCTGAATGGAAGCTGTGTATTGCAATGGAAGCTGTGTGTTGCAATGCAAGCAGTGAGGCGCTGGGGTACCAGAACCACGTGTGGAGGAGGAGCATCAACTTGGAGTTCAGGTGGGCAAGCATTGTACGAAGGCTGGCAGCCCTGGGGGGCTTCTCGGCCACAGCAGCTAGCACTACCCAAGAAGCAGTAGGTGGAGGAGGAGGATTCAAACCGGTCTCCCTGGCCCCCTCCAATTCTCATGTCATGGGCATCAGCTAAGTGAGGCCTAGAGGGACAGTGGACTACAGCCGTGTGTCCCCTAAATATTCCACGTGGGCACCCGTGCATGTACATGCCTGCCCACCCATTGTATAGTACGATGCTGCACACTGCACAGTCTCGGTTTCCCTGGTCACCCTTCTCTTGCTGGCTTTGGAAGGTTGTCGGGTTTTAGTGTTACACCATCTAGGAAACTACCTTGCCTCCACCGAGGGTCACCCCCCACTGTGCAACCACAGACTGACCTTGACCATGACCTGAAGGGAAGAGCACAGGTTTGGAAGGCAGAGAAAAAAGCTGGGGTTGCATCCTAGTTTTTCCATCTGCTGCCTGTGAAGCTTAGGCAGACTGCTAAAGCCCTCCTCACCTCCATATTAAGACCCCCTACTGTTCAAGTTGGGAAGAGAAGGTCTATGACTTGCCGGGGTTTGGAGTAATTACAGGTGCCCACATACATAAAAATGCTTGGTATCTGGTGGAGCCTTAGCTAATGTTGATCCCCTGAGTGCCCCTATCTGAGACAACCTCCTCACGTCCCGCCTGGAAGTAAGAGGATCCTTGTCAACTGCAGGTTTCCTCCAGTAAGAGATCTCCAGGGGACCAGGGGCCCAGGCTGGGCCCAGTTTTTCCTGTCCAGCAGAAGGGGCACAGAAGAAGTAAATATTCTAGAAGGCCAGGCAGTGCCAGAGTGGCAGCCAGACACGGTGCTAGAGCAAGGGCCCTGGTTCCTTAGGGGCAGAATGGTGGCAAGAGGGAGTAGAATCCGTAAGTGGGAGCACGGGGCTGAAAGAAGCTAGCTTCCTTGCTCGGTGCCCATACATTGCCTCCTGCTCTCTTGCTGGGGACCCTGAGCAGTGAGCCCATACGATGCCCCCCAAGCAAGCCTGCTGACAAGGGCCCTACTCCCCATCATTCTACTCACTGCTTGTCCCAGAGAAACTCCCTTGGCCTCATGGCTCTGCTGAGTGCCCAGTCTGTACCTGACTGAGGCCTGACTGAGTGGTTACCGTTTCTGCCCGTGAGCATCTGGAGGAATCGCGGGCACTCCACCTCCACAGTGTGTCCGGGCACAGAGGAGGGCCAGCAGCTCGTGTTGTCCCACAGCCCCTCGCATCCTGCAAGAAGAGCCGCAGCATCAGACAGCGTCAGGGTGTGAACCGAGGCCCCCACTATCCCATGACTGTCACCACCCCACACCCTGGCCAGCCCCGAGTGCCCATCAGTTACTGTCGGTAACAGGGTGAGTGACCCCAAGGCCGGGCAGCCCCAGGCTGTGCCTACGTGCCATGCTGACTATTCTGAATGGGTGGCAACTGAGAAATAGCAGGGCCAAGAATGACGGCTTGGTAAAGTGTCTCCCTGAAAATAAGAAATAAACCTTCTTGTTTCTATTTTCTGGAAATACGTAATTCATATCTTTCATATGTAAATAGACCCTGCAAAATTCCTTTTTAAATTGCAAAAATTTGTTCTTCCCTTCTCTCCCAAATTCTTACCCCTTTCTAAAATCTAGATAACCTCATTGTGTTGGCCAGGATACAGGTTCTAGATTCCACAAGCCTCCGTGTGCAGGTAATTACATGTGTCTTTTCTCCTGTTAATCTGTCTTGTGTTGACTTAATTATTTACCAGTTGTACAGCCTAGAACACTGAGAAAGATTCGTTTCCTCTCCAGCAGTTTTGACTCCTTGAGATCAGAAATCAATGTGTCTAAGGTGGTTTTTCACCTTTGAGATCTCAGATGCTGCCAGCTACATAGCAAGAGCTCAGTGTAGAAGCTGTGAAGGAAGGAGGGAGGGAGGGACACACATGATCTCGTATAAGCCCCACAAGGTCAGGTGTGAAGTTCTCTCGAGAAGAAGATGGCATTCTCTTGAGCTCGACTTATATTAAACCACTTGGTGGTGGTGGCCTCCATTCTAGCTGCGAGGCGTAACCATGAAAACATGCCTCACAGGCCCTACACCCAGGGGTCCTGATTTGACTGGCCATGGGTGGGACCCAGGCCCGATACTGCGTTTAAGTTTTCCAGTTAAGCCTAGTGTAATCGGCAGCCTGGGGAACTCTTGTGGCACATTCTCAGCTCCAGCTTGCTTCAGAGTCCTCCAGAAGGTTTGTTGAAATAGATCTCCCTGGCCCATCCATGGAGTCTGGGAGGAAGCAATTTTGAGAACCACCACCCCGGCCACAGAAGCAACTAATCAGTGTCTCTACTTTATTTGTAGTAGGATTTTGGTCAAGGATGTTGCTTTCCAACTTGATGTTTTCACTTCTGGGGTCGCTGTATGAAGGAGAACCTGGTCTCTCTGCAATGAGAAACTGACTGCGTGGTGGGTAACTACTATATGTATGTCGTTACAGACAGAGAATCTTGAAACTGCTCCTCTTTGATTTGGCTGCTAAGAAGTTCAGAGTCAGAAGTGACCTGCTTCAGGTAACTAAAAGATTGGACAATGAGTGAAAAAGACTTGGCTGTCTTTAGTATAAAATGAGGCTTCTTCATCGCACAGCCTTTTGGCTTGTCTGATTCTATGGGTCTCTCTGGTCTTTTATTGGCTTTGAGTTATTTTGCAGGTAACTGACAACAGTGTAAAGGACTCTCTCCATAGGCTAGCAAATGAATTTTGTCAAATTGAAATGTAGCTAACTGTACAGCCAGGAATCTTAGTTTATGGTTTTACTGTGTTAGCACTTGTACCATTGAGTAAATGTATTTTAACTGGACAAAGTTGTATCAAACCAGTTTTGTATCTATCTATAAATTAAATTTACCATTCTGCCTTATAGGTATGGTACCTGGGATTTTCTTATAAACCAATGATATACCTTGTTGGTTTTCTCATTAATTACATAAAATATTTATCAGGAATTTACTTTATATTTGTCTGAAAGTTATGATTATATTTTATTTACTTAGCTATTTTAATTGAAGTAACATTGCATTATAACATCATATGAGTTTCATATTGATTAAAAGTCTACATATGTATATACTTACTAAGTTCATCGCTAAAAATCTAACTCCATCCTTTCTACACAATTGACCCTTTTTACCTGTTTTTTTCAACGCCTTCCCCCTTTTCTTCTAGTAACCGCTTATTGGTCCCATAGTCTAAAAATTTATGTTCATTGCATGTAGTTCACGCATTTGTTTGCTTCCTCTATTATATACTCTTTTAAAAATGATCATTTAACATAACCACCCACCAATTCACCTGAAATTTGTCTTGAGGAAAGAAAAGCAGGGAAGCTGGCTCCTCTGTGGCTTCTGGGGATTCATGCTATAAAGGAAACACCTCGATTTTTTCCTTTCCAATGGAAAGGAAAATAGAGACCAGCTCAATCCTTCTCTGCTGTGTGTCCTTCCCCTGGGTGCATCTCCTCTGCCTTTACACAGAACCCTTCACTTCTGGGCCTGTGGTCACAAACATGCAGAGGACTTTCCCCACAAGTAATTCTCAGAACACCAGGGGGGCGGCCTACAACTTAGGTCAGTGCTGACACTACTTGCCCAGAATGTCAGATTCCACAGGTTATGTGTTTCAATCCCGTAAGACTGTTCTTCTTACCCGCCTAACTACAAGTGTCGATCACAGGTAGGTGCCCAGGCTACCCACAACTTTTCCTAATCTGGCTACAAATTGGAGGTACTCATGACCTCCTCCTTGGGTTCAGTTCATTTGCTGGAGCAGCTCACAGAACTCAGGAAGATAGTTATATTTACAAGTTTATTAAAGGACTTGCTAAAGATACAGACAATCAGATGAACAGACACACAGGGCGAGGTCCGGGAGGGTCCCGAGAGGAGCTCTGTCGCCATGGAGTTGGATTCATCACCCTCCTGGTGTGGCCACCTGGAAGCTCTCCAAACCTTGTCCTTTTTGGGCTGCATGGAGGCTTCATTACACCAGGATGACCGATTCAATCCTTGACCACTGGCAATAGATTCAACCTCCAAAACCTTTCCTTTTATTATAGATCACGGTATCGCACACGCCATCTGGGAGGACATTACCGGGGACAGATTTGGAAGGAACCAGAAGTAGAACTGAGGTACCGGGAGGTAAGGATCAGCCACCCCCTGCCCCCCACCTGTTCACTTCGGGGAACACAGTGCAACCCACATCACCCCAACACTCACAGACTTCAAAAAGAGCTGGAACTTCGGAGACAGACAGAACTGGGTTCCCGTCCTGCCTCAACCCACACTAGCTGCTCCAGCCCCTTTCCTCATCTCTTCTGGGGAGGGCACATGCCTTCCAGCTGAGGGAGGCAAGAGAAAGTACCCAAAGCACACACGCAAGTCTGGCACTGGGTGTGAGCAGGTGAATGCCCTCCGTCACCCGGCGGCCCACCCCTCTCCCCTGCTGGTTCATCCAGGTCTGGGCCCAGCTGGGCCCTCTGAATTACTAGGTCACTTTTGACCCTAAGGACTGGGAGCTGGGTGTAGTCTGAAGGGTACTTGTGAAGAACTAGAGTCTCTTTTCACAGATAAAACAGACTCAAGCTTCACTGTCTTCCTCCTTGTCACCTGTGTCCCCACGAAGTAAAGTCCTCCAGAGGAGGACTTAGCGTATGTCAAAGCAGCCTGGGAGTGTGTCAACTGGCAGACATTAGAGCTACACCTCACGGCATTCTAGCTCAGGCCTTTGATACCTGGGAACCTCCATTTCAAGAGACGCTGCTGTATGTGTTCCTTAGGCACTGATGGGACTCTGCAGCACCTCCCTCCTCTCCACAGTGAGACCCTTATTTCTGGACTCAGATCCCTCCCCCCCTGGGCTCCCAGGAGCAAATCAGAGAGAGACACCAACAGCTGGGGATTCACTGCAGGCTGGTGGCTCCACCATAGTGCCTAGGTGTGGATGTCCCCCACCCCCTACCCAGCTCCCACTGGGCAGAGCTCTTAGGGCGGGAGCCCGTCTGACTCCCTGCTGCTGGAGACCTACTCCTACAACGGGCTGGGTACAGCGTGGACACTCGACAAATGTGTTAAATGCACAAATGAGCAGTTGCACGATGGCCCTCTGGCCCCTAGACGATCCCCGTCACACGTCCCCTGTAAACAAGCTTTTGCTTGGACATCTACGTTCCAGATTACTGACTTGCCTCCCAGCCCTCTGTCTGCCAGGTCTAGCTGGGTGCCAGCGGGCGTCACTGTGTACTCTACACACGGGCTCACCTAATCCACAGCAGAGCTCCAAGGCACGTGGGTCTGTCCTCATTTTACAAACAAAGCAACAGAACAGTGATCGCTGAGCTCCTGGAGCCACACAGCCAGGGAGTAGAGGGGCTGGGAGGTGACCGTCAGCCATGCCACATGGTACGGAACCCCCTCACAGGCTCTGCCCACCTACTCTTTCTCCGGGTAGAGCCCTCCTACCTGGAACAAGGCTAGGGGAGCAGGAGGACGAAGGGCTGGCCAGAGGATGAGGGGCCACAGGAGGAGCAGGACCCGAGAGGTGGGGGCTGAAGACAGGTGCGGCCTGGTCTCCCCTGGCAGCAGGAGCAGCTCCCCAAGAGAGCAGCGGGAGAGAGGAGGCAGGGGCCCTGCAGGAGGCCGGCCAGAGACCCTGTCACCTGGCTGGGCTCCGTAGGTGGAAGAGCCCAGAAGAGACTGTGACGTGGGCAAAGGTAGTGGGGATTAGAGGAGAGAGCTGTGGGGTCACAGAGGGCACAGTTTGGATGGGGGCCCCCCAAGGACAGTGAAAGCATCTGTGGGACCAGGGACAGGTGTCTGCGTCCTTAGAGGAATGTGGGAGATGAGAAACTCCAAGGGTATTCCTGAAATTTCATCTAGCTCTCAAGGGGAGTCCTGAGAGAGGAGGGGTGAGAGCTTCTCTCTCTTTATAGATATACATTTTACATTATTTTTCATTTTTGTACAGTGCATATTTCTCATCTGTGTGGATTTCCTATCGCCAGTTCACCCATGCCCCATCACCATAGTCCCTTGTGCTCTTCCCACCCACTTTGTTCCTTCTCCCTCCTCCTCCCCTAGGGAGTGTCTCAGATCTACAGTTGTCTATTCTCTATCTTGACTTCCCTCAAAGCACCCATCAGGGTTCTGCCCCTTTCCTCCAGGCAGGCCTCCAGATTCCAGCTGTGGATACAGCTCACTAGGCCCAAGCTGGGTGCCTGGGAGCTCACAGCCCCATGTGACTCCAGTCCTCCCATTTCCCCTGGCACAGTGACATGGTCCTGGGAGGGCCCTTTACAAATGACCCACTGGGTCTCTCCATCGGTGTCTATTGTCTTTGGGGAGTGAGACTCCGCCTTCCCAGAAGGCTCTGCGAGTACAGGAAACCTCCTTTACAGCACAACCTCCCTGCCAGCGCGACCCGCGTCTCTTGTTTTGGAAGAAATGGAGGCACTTCCCAACCTCTTGCCTCAACTTGGGAGAAATAAATTCACAACTGGCTGGGACAGTGTGGGCACTGGCCGATGTCGCTAGTCCATGAGGCTGGATGACCTATGTCCAGCTGGCCAGACAGATGGGAGAGGATGCCAGGGCCTCTGGCTGACTTCCCGACCTGGGTCATGTCTGGCTGGGCCTACAGGAACTGGCCTGGTGCTGGCAGAAAGCAGGGCGGAGTACTAGGGAGGGCGACAGATGTCATGGTGAGTGGGGGCTTGCTGCCCTGCAGCAGGAGCAGCTCCTTCCTATGAAGCATGGAGAGAGAAAAGGTGGGGGAAGTGATCATCCAGGCCTGTGTTAGACACTCATAAGGCTTTGTGAAACAGGGCGTGTAAGATTCCAGAAACAGGCACACATGCCCTGCTACCCATCCAGCCCTTGACAGGACATTCCTGCCACCCAGAAATGGCTGCAGAAATATTTCTAGTGGGGGCCTCCCTGGTGGCGCAGTGGGTTGAGCACCGTGCTGTGAGGCATCGGCGGCACCGCAGCGTGAGTTCGATCCCTGGCCAGGGAGAGACCCACATGAGCAGCAGACCTCTCCTGTCTCACCCGCTGCTCCCCTCAGCAGTGTATTTCAGTCCACCTGCCTGTTCTGCTCACCACTCTGTCTCTGGTGAGAATCCTCTCACCTCCCGTGTCTCTGCCCTGTATTTATTGTATGCATAAATAAATAAATCTTTAAAAAAACCTTTTAAAAAAAGAGATTTATTTATTTATGCATACAAGAGCTGGGGTACAGGCGGTGAGAGGATTCACCAGAGACAGAGTGGGGAACAGAACAGGCAGACTGACCGAAATACACTGCTGAGGGGAGCAGCGGATGCAGCAAGAGAGGTCTGCTGCGCATGTGGGTCCCCTCTCTGGCCCAAGGTGGGTATCCAACTCGTGCTGCAGTGGTTGCGGTTTGCTTCATAGTGCGTTGCTTAACCCGCTGCACCACCAGGGAGGCCCAAATAAATAAATCTTAAAAAAAAGGAAACATTTCTAGTGGGGCAGGACCAAACACAGTGCAGCAGCGCCCAGGCCCCCAGCAAAGCACAGAAGGGACCATGCAGCACATCAACCCCCACCCTGTGGAGCAAAGCTCACGGCCAAATGGGCTTCCCTGGACCACTGTGGTGCCACTCACACCTCTGCAACACTAGGCAAGTTGGGGGGAAGATCCAAAAAACACTGTGACAGGTTTCTGCCTCCCTAGGAGAATGGGAAAAACAAAGGTATAGAAAACAGAAGTTCTATTCTTGTCTCCTGACACTTATGAGCAGACACTCATCTCCTTTATACTTTGTGAAGACTCTGGCACTGGGCTTGGCCCGAAGCAGACACTCCAGAGTGTCTACTCCCTGTGTCCTGGTCGTAGACAGACTGGAGGCCCCAGAGGCACATCTGGGGTTGGGGACACAGCTGGAACAGGCCTAGGGACCTGAGAGCACGAGCCGGTGCCTTGGGAATCTCTAGATCCCCGGCCCAGCCTGGTGCCTAGCACCCAGCCAGCCCTCTGCTCACTGCAAGCTGCCCTGCCTACGACCAGAGCAGAGCATCCATCCTCCAGTCCGTGATTTATTTATAGGTGAGCTCAGATGGCTTCATGATATCCTGGGGCTATTTAGGGAACAAAGTGTCAGACTGCAGTCCCATGGGTCAGGACCAAGTGAGTCAGGCTGACCTGAGTCACCAGGAGGGTCTTCCATCCGTTCATGCCACCACCATGACACGCCAGGCCCCCAGATCACCAGGCGCTCCTTGCCTCGCCCCACATATCTTCTCGCCTCGGCTCTCATGGGGTTAATTCTTCCCTTCCCCCCAGCCCCAGTCATCTAGTCCTGCCCCAGGCCACCCAAAGGGCAAAGGCTCTGGGCTTCTCTTCCTTTCTCACAACCTGATCTGTCTTATTTTGGCCAAGGAAAGAGCTGCCTGCGGTATGGCACTGGACCGCACACAGAAGCGGTGAGGGTGGGATTAGAGGGGCTTTAACAGCACAGCAGAGCATAGGTGGCGCAGCTGGAGTCTGGGGGTGTTTCTCTTCAAACCAGGAAGCATATGCTGTTCCACGAGCTCAGCTGTCTCGGAAGGAGTGAGGTCCCCACCCATGAAACAGCCAAGTGGAGAGGCTCAGAGACTTAGAAGGCCGGGCAGCGCTTCTAACGCCCAAGGAAGATATGTGATCCTGGGCTCGTGGGCCTCCGTGTCCACATCAGTTCAGTGTTAATAACGGCACTTGCACTGCACGCTTCTAAGTGCCGAAGGCCAGCTCCGGCTGAGGCCAGGATTCACAGAATTACAATTTTAGCCAAGAGAAAAGGAGTCCAGCAGGGGCCAACCTCTGGAGCACCCCGATCTTTCAGGAGTGTCCCTCATACCCGGACTCTTGTCAGGCGGCACAAGCAGCTGTCCCGCGCCATCTAAGAACAAACAAATGTCTACAGTGTTATACAAAATAAAGTGAACTGTGCTGAGGCAAGGGTGGGGAGAGGTGAGCTGTGGGCAGACTGGGGTGGGGGGGTGGCCCAGGGCAGGGGAGGGTACTTGGTTGCCAAAGGCTATTAGGAGTCAGACGAAATCCAAAAACTGAGCTGAGAACAACTGCTAGAGATAAATTCATGGCTGAAAACCGATGCACACCACAGCTCTGGTGAACCTCGACAGCATTATGCTCAGTGGAAGAAGGCAGACACAAAGTCCACACATGATGTATGATTGCATGTATGGGAAACATCCAGAACACGCAAATCCACAGAGACAGACATTACATTAGTGCTTGCCAGGGGCTGGGGATGGCAGTGGGGGGTCAGGAGGGGAGGCTAAGGAGTGACTGCTTAATGTGTTTGGGTTTTATTTGGGGTGATGAAAATGTTTGCAACTGGACACAGGGGGTGGTTGCATAGCATTACAAATGTACTAGTCATTGAATTGTTTACTCTAAAATGGTTAAGCTCATGTTTTGTGAGTTTCCTAAAAAGTCCTGACCTCTCAAAGACGGGGATGAGGGCGTAAAGAGCACAAGGGACTGAGGTGATGGTGCACAGGTGAAATGGTGGTGGGAACCCCCTGGGGACTGCAAACGATGTCAAATACAATTAAATCTAATAAAAAAAAAAGTCCTGCCCTCTCCACCCCCACCAAAAAAAAGAAGCCAGCCTGTGTCCTCCTGTCCACATTCTTTGGAAGTGGACAACAAGCTGACGGAGATGAGAACAAGGGGGCTGGAGTGTCCCATTTGAAGGCAAGGACGTGAGGGCCCAGAGAGGATCAATGTCTCGCTCAAGGTCGCACAGCCCCTGGTGATGGAGCAGTGCACATGCCCAGGTCTGTCTGACTGCCAAGCCCACACCTTCATTGCCACCACGCCACCTCTCTGGAACATTCTCTCCTGGAGAGAGCCAAAGCCTTTCCACCAGCCAGCTCTGAGGGGGTATTGGCTTCTGTAAACAGAGCAATAAATAGCCTGGTAGAGCAGGCCAGGCAGCTATGAGGGTGACCCTGAAATGTTCTCACAAAATACTGGGAAGGCCTTGGCCACCTGACCTGGAATAGCTGAAGAGTTAATTTTTTCTTTGTGATAAATGTGCTGGGCTGGGTGACAGCTCTGTGAGTGGCATTTCCTGTGACTTGTCTGGCGCTCAGATATTAACCTCCTTCCAGGGAGGACCAGGCTGCTTAACCATTAACTCTGCACCCCTGAAAGAGCAACTGTCCCTCTAGGCCTGGGGACAGGACAGATGTTTTGGAGTGGATGTTGCGTGGCTCATGGGCCCTGGTGGAGTGGGGCCTGCAGTAGCCATTCCCCTTGGGGAGCTGCTGTGGGGAGCAGGACCTGGGTGTGGAGCACATGGTTGAAGGGCTGGGCCCTTCTGTGCTTTACTTTTCACTATTTCAGTTTCTAGGGCAGCAGGAAAGCTCAAGAAATCAAGAGTCTGGCTCAATGGCGTGCCTTGTGAGCACAATAAAACTGTTACCTGGTTTCCTGGTTTGCCACAACCAGTAGACGGGAAAGAAAGGCTCAAACTATAGGAGAAAATCATTCTGGCCCTGGCCCTCGGCAGAGGGTGGGTGCATTGGCTGAAGCACACTGCAACATCCAGAGTATCCGGCCTTCGCTACCCACAGCACCCTGATTTTCCTCCTGCCAGGATGCTGGAGGCTGCTCCTGGGCACCCCCTTCTTCCCCTCCCACACCCTCTACTGTGCAATTTAGCCTCATCTCTCCCCTGTGGAGAAGTTCATCCCCAGCCCTGACCCCTCTTCTGAAGTCTCAGCTCTACATGTCTAAAAAGAAACTCATGACTGAACTTTTCTCCCCAGAAATACCTGGTCTCTCTTCACCCCTTCTTCCACACTTAGGGGTCAGCCTGGATACATCCTCTTCCATGGCACCCTGAACCAGTTCCTCGCTGAGTTCTATCAGCATTACCCTGAATAGCTCTCCCATGTGCGCTTCTCCCGCCTCCGTCACCCGACACAGCAGATCCGCCTGTTACTCCTGATCTTTGTCTTTTCTGCGCATGTCAGCTTCACTTTCAAATGCTGCTCCCTGCACCCCTTTGTCTGGGGGCTTTCTCTAGCCCTTGGGGCAACTACCCCCTCCCCCAGAACAAAGGGCTGGAAATGCAAGGGAATCAGTGGTCCCTCCCCGGAAGCAGTCCCAGGCTCTGACTGATGGGATCCGGTGAAAAGGCTCCAGTTCCTTTGCCACTTTGGGGCGTGTGGTCTATATACTGGTCTTCGAAGCACTTCAGGGGGATTAAGCTCCCCTTGCAGTTGATATTTCCTGGCTTCTTATCATCCTCTGTCTCTGTCTCAGGTCCCCACACGCCTATTCTTTGCTAGAATCATCTGCCAAATAAGTCACTTGCACTGGACTCCTTGTCCCAGGGCCTTCTTCTGGGGAACCCAAATGAAGAAATACTATCTAGTCCTGATGACCATTATCTCTTGCCCAGAAAGCTATCCTCCCACTGGGTCACCTTGACATACTCCTGTCCTTTCCAGTCCACCTTCCACACAGTGACAAAGATCATTTTTTCCTAATGCAGACATCACATCATTGTATCTTAAGACTCTCCAGGGCTTCCCATCACTTTTTTTTTTAAAAGGATTTATTTATTTATGCACACAAGAACTGGGGTCCAGGCCAGAGGTGCGGGGGGAGGAGGGTGGTAAGTGGATTCACCGGAGACAGAGTGGGGAGCAGAACACGCAGATCAACTAAAATACACTGCTGAGGGGAGCAGTGGGTGAGACAGGAGAGGTCTGCCACGTCACATGGCATGACTCCCTGGCCGGGGCTTGAACTTGTGCTGCAGTGGCTGGCGATAGCTTGATAGCACTGAGACTTAACCCTTACGCCACCAAGGAGGCCCTTCCCATCACTCTTAAGATCAGGATGAAAATGCCTCACTTGGCCACTGAGGTCTCACTTTGGTGGCCCTGCAGCTCATGGCAGCAGCTTCCCAAGCATCTGTGGGCCTTGTTCCAGCCACAGAAGCCCTCCTCAGATGCACCGTGCTCCCTCCCACCAAACTTGTGCTCCACTGTTACCTCCGCCTGAAACCTCCTTCCTCTCTCTGTGCCTTATGAAAGTCACACATCCTTAGAACCCCGCTCACACACCACTTCCTCTGCATTGCCTCCCCAGACTCACACACCAGCATGATCCCTCCTTACACAAGTACACAGAGCCGCATACTGCACTTGACTTATCTCAATAATATGTGATTTCTGACTGTCTCCCTTACCAGAGTCACAGTGACTATGGCAGAGAGGGTCTCTACCACCCACTCTCCTCATCTTTCTTACTAACAGAATGTGATTTTGTCCAAGGCAGCCCCACCCACAGCTGAAAATCTCAATCTCTAGTCTCAGGTGCAGCCAGGAAAGGCCATGCAGCCTCATGTAGTGCAAGCAAGGTCAACTGGAGACTGTGAGGGACACCTGGCTTCCTGCTATACTTCACCTTCCTTCTCATGGGACAGGTGTTCTGCTTCCCTCCCTACAGCTGCAGCAGCCACTTATGGCCATGAGGCAAAGCCCGCACACTAAGCAGAAGGCCAGAAGGACTCTGGAATCTAATGACATCTGGAGCCATGCACCAGTTCTGTGCTTTACGTGATGTGAGAAACAACTCCCATTTGATAAGCAGGCCCGCCAAGCTTCCGCCACTGTGTTGTATGTCACAAAATACATTGTTAAGTGATAAGAAAGAAGCCAATGTTTCTTTTTCTCATGGCGGTATCCTTTATTCTCACAATTCTTACCTCATAAAAGTAAGTCCTGGATATTATTTAAATGAATCCTTTTAATTTCACATTGATGGTCCAAGATATGAAATAACTTGTTCAAGACCACACAGTCTGTCTAATTTAAAGCCTTATTGCTCCCTTCTTTTACCTCTCTTCCTGTTCTCTTTCTGTTTTTAAAAAATGAAAATAAATTTTTAAATAAAATAAAAATAAGAATTTTTAAATAAATAAAAATAAATTTTTTAAATTAAAAAAATGAATAAATTAAAAAAAATAAAAATAAATAAAATTCATACAACAGAGAGACAGGCTACCTCCCCATTCAGCCCACGACAAATCCCACTGCCACTGCCCGCCCTGGTCAGCCAGTTTTCTTCTGTCTTCAGTTATTCTGACTCACCAGAACTACTGAAGCAGGACAGGCAGGGAGAGAAAGGTAAGTGGGGGCTGGAGAGGAGGAAGGAAGCAGCAGTGCAGGGGTCATAGTGTCTCAGGCCGGGACTGAGTCCCAGGGAGGGGCGGATGGGAGGGTAGATGGGGCAGGGGAAGAAGTCATCAGCCTGACCATCGTGGATGGAAGGAAACCGGACACCGGTCACTCAGGAACTTCAAGAACAAAGGCTGTGACGTGGAGAGAGAAGTATTGCAGAAGGATGTGTACGGTCTATACAGCAACAAGCTGCATGGCCTAGGTGACATGAATAGAATCCTAGACACACACAACTATCAAAATGGAAGCATGTGGGCCTCCCTGGTGGCGCAGTGGGTTAAGCAACGCACTATGAAGCAAACCGCAGCCACTGCTGCAAGAGTTTGATCCCTGCTGCTGGCCTGGGAGGGGACCCACATGGCGCAGCAGACCTCTCCTGCCTCACCCGCTGCTCCCTTCAGCAGTGTATTTCAGTAGATCCATCTGTTCTGCTCCCCATCTGTCTCCAGTGGATCCTCTCACCCCCCCCCCCCACATTTCTGGCCTGGAACCCAGTTCTTACATGCATAAATAAATAAATCTTAAAGAAAATAAAATAAGTTACTTTTTAAAAAAAATGGAAGCATGAAGAAATACAAAATCTCAGCAGATCTCTAACTACTAAGGAGATTGAATCAGTAACAAAATAATCTCCCAACAAAGAAAAGCCCAGATGGCTTCATCAATCAATTCTACCAAACATTTAAAAAATTAACATCAATCCTCCTTCGATGCTTCCAAAAAATCAAAAAAGAAGAAACACTTCCAAAATCATTCTGTGGGACCAACATTACCCTGATACCAAAATCAAATAAAAATATGACAAAAGAAAAAAAACTGCAGACCAATATCCCAATCAACATTGATGCAAAAATCCTCAACAAAATATTAGCAAATTGAATGTAAAGGCACATTAAATGGACTATGTGATGTGAGCAAGTAGGAGCTACTCCTTCAATGCAAGAGTGGGTCAGCGTACAATAATTGATCAATGTGATATGCCATATTAACAGGATGAAGGACAAAAATCACACGGTCATCTCAACTGATGACTCCATGATAAAAACACAGCAACGTAGGAATAGAAGGATACTATTTCAACAAAAAAAAGTCCGCATGTGAAAAGCCCACAGTGAACACCACACTCAATATGAAAAGACAGACAGTTTCCCTGGTGGCACAGGGGTTATTATCAAGCTATGCCTAGTCACAATGACATGAGTTTAATTCCTGGCCAGGGAGCTAACCCACATGGCACAACAGGCCTCTCCTATCTCACCCACTGCTGCCCCTCAACAATGTATTTCAGTAGATCTGCCTGTTCTGCATCCCAGTCAGTCTCTGGTGAATCCTCTCACCCCACACACCTCTGGCAAGGATGCCCACTTTCACCAAATGATTTCAACTTAGTACTAAATGTCCTGGCTATAGCAAATAGGCAAGAAAAAGAAATAAAATTAGCTGACGTTATAAAGAAGAAATAATTTTATTTCTGTTTGCAAATGACATGATCTAAATGTAAAAAACCCTAAAGTTCTACAAAATGATTAGAATTAATAAATGATTAACAAAGTTGCAAGAGATAAAGAATATCACCACACATACAAAAATAAGTTGCAGGGCCTCCCTGGTGGCACAAGGGGTTAAGCACAGCACTATGAAGCAAACTGCAGCCACTGCAGCATGAGTTTGATCCCTGTCGCCACAGGCCAGGGAGGGGACCCACATGGGGCAGCAGACCTCTCCTGTCTCTCCTACTGCTCCCATTAGCAGTGTATTTCAGTCTATCTGCCTGTTCTGCTCCCCACTCTGTGTCTGGTGAATCTTATTAACCCCCCCATACCTGTACCCTGCCCCTGTACCCCTCTGCCCTGTACCCCAGTTCTTGTATGCATAAATAAATAAATCTTTAAAAAAATCAGTTGCATTCTATGTACTGAGTACTCTGAAAGGAAAATTAAGAAACAAATCCATTTACGATAGCATCAAAAAGAATAAAACACTTAAGAATAAACTTAACCAATGGGGTATAAGAGTTATATGCTGAAAACTACAATATTTTTCTGAAAGAATTTAAAGAAAACACAAATAAATGGAAAGACATATTATATTCATGAACTGGTTGACAATGTTGTTAATGTGCCAACACCTACAGATTTAACACACTCTCCCAAAATCCTAATGGCAGAAATATTTTATTTAATATTTATTTTAAAATGTTTAATATTACGTGCATAAATTTAAAAAATCCTAAAATTCATATGGAATTTCAAGGGCCTGGGAATAGCAAAAACAATCTTGAAAAACAAAATTGGAGAGTGTCACAATTCTTGATTTCAAAATTTACTACAAAGCTACAGTAATCAAAGCGATGAGGTACAGGTCTAAAGACAGATGTGTCTTTAGAGGACATAAATCCTCACATATATATCAAAGGACCAGGATGCCAAGATAATTCGGTGGGAAAAGGATAGCTGTTCCATAAATGGTGCAGAGAAAGTTGGATATCCACATGCAAAAGAATGAGCTTGGATCCTTAGTGTACAGCATATACAAAAATTAACATAATGAATGATCTAAATCTAAGAGCTAAAACTAGAAAATTCTTTAAAAAAAATAGAGGAAATTTCATGTGATTGGGTTTGACAAAAATTTCCTGACTATGACAACAAAGGTTCAGTATACGAAAGTAAAAATAGATACATTAATTTATATCAAACTTAAAAACCCCTATACATCAAAGGACACATCAGCAAAGTGAAAGGCAATCGACAGAAAGGAGAAATTATTTGCAAATCAAGTGTATGATAAGGGGCTATTGTCCACAATATATGAAGAACTACAACTCAACAACAAAAAGCTAAGCTAAGCAACCCTATTTTAAAATAGGAAAGATACATCTGAAATTAAAATAAGTGCACTATACCTCAGTAAAAAAAAATAATAGGTAAATAGAAGTCGGCACGTAACTGAACAGTTATCTTTTCAAAGAATATATACATTGGGCCAACAAGCTCTTGAAAAAAATGCTCAAAACCATTAACCATTAGGGAAAAGCAGGTCAAAACAATGAGACACCACTTCATACCGATTAGGGTGTTATAAAACAAACAGAAAACAACAAATGTTTGAGAAGACATGGAAAAATCGAACCTTTGAGCTCTGTTGATGAGAATATATAATAGTTCCTCCACTATGGAAAATAGTATCGTGGTTCCTCAGAAAAGTTAAAAGTAGAATTACCATGTGATCCAGCAATTCTACTGCTAGACATATAGTGAAAAGAACTGAAAGCAAGAATTTGAGGAGACATTTCCAAACCCGTATTCATAGCAACACTAGTCACTGTAGTTAAAAGGTGGAAGCAACCCAAGTATCTGTCAATGGTTGAATGGGTTCAAAATATGGAATATTATTCAGCTCCAAAAAGGGAGGAAATTCTGCTATACACTACAACTTTGATGAATTTTGGAATTTTGAAGACTTTATGCTAAGTGAAATAAGCCAATTACAAAAAAAAAAAACCCCACAAAATACCATATGATTCCACTTACGAGAGGTACCTAGAACAATCAAATTCAACAAAACAGAAAGTAGAATGATGGTGGCCAGGGGAGGGGGGTCGTGGTGGGAGAGATGTTGTTACTGAATGGTATGAAAGTTCAGTTTTGCAAGATGAAGAGTTTTGAAGTTTGGATGCTCCACAACAGCACTTAATACTATTGCACTAAACACTTGGGAATAGTTAAGATAATCTTATGTTGTGTGTTTTTTAATACAATCAAAACATTTTAGACTAAAAACTGGCTAAGAGTAGTAAATCTTTTGTCTTTCACCAAGATTAAAACAACAAAATAAAACACTGACGGCGCTGAAGCTGGGTGATGTGTATCTACAGGAACTCGCATTCTCTGCTGGTGGGAACACAAAATGGTTAGACTTTGCAGTTTGGAATGACAGTTTGGCAGTTTATTGTAAAACTAGCCATACTTTAACCATGCGATCCAGATAGCAAACTTTCTGGTATTTATCCAAATAGTTAAAAGTTTTTGTTTACATGGAAGAGACTTATTTATAATTGTCAAAACCTAAAAGCAACCAAGATGTCCTTCAGTAGGTGGGTGGCTACACTGTTGCACTTAGACAATGCATATTATTCAGTTCTTATTAAGAAGAAATGAGCTATCAAGCCATGAAAGGACAGGGAGAAACTCTTTTTTTTAATATTTATTAATTTATGCATATAAGAGCTGGGGTACAGGCCAGAGACAGAGGGGTGAGAGGATTCACTAGCGGAAGAGTGGGGAGCAGGAGAGGCAGATAGATTGAAATACACTGCTGAGGGGAGCAGCAGGCGAGGCAGGAGAGGTCTGCTGCACCATGTGGGTCCCCTCCACGGCCGGCGGCAGGGATTGAACTCCTGCTGCAGTGGCTGCAGCCTGCTTCATAGTGCATTGCTTAACCCATTGTGCCACCAGGAAGGCCCTTTTTTTTAAGATTTATTTATTTATGCATACAAGAACTGGGGTACAGGGCAGAGGTATGGAGGTGAAAGGATTCACCAGAGACAGGGTGGGGAACAGAACAGGCAGATCTATGAAATACACTGCTGAGGGGAGCAGTGGGTGAGGCAGGAGAGGTCTGCAGCGCCATGTGGGTCACCTTCCTGGCCTGTGGTGGCAGGGATCAAACTCGTGCTGCAGTGGCTGTGGTTTGCTTCACAGTGCGTTACCTAACCCATTGCGCCACCAGGGAGACCCAGGGAGAAAATATTAAGTGCAAACTACTAAGTGAAAGGCAAACATGCAGGACATTGTGTGATTTCAATTATCTGAGTTTCTGAAAACTATGGTGACAATAAACAACATCAGTTATTGCCAGGGGTTAGGGCAGAGGGAAAGCAGAACACAGAGGATTTTTAAGGCAGAGGAGCTGTTCTATTTGATGATATAATGGTAGATACATTTGTCCAAAAGCACAGAATGTACCTAGAGTGAATCTAACATAAACTGTGGTCTTCAGAGGATAATGATGCATCAGTTAGGACTATTATATGTACAGGACAGGGTGTTAATTCTGGGGATAGGATATTAATTATGAGACAGGCTGTGTATTTGGGGGTTGGGGAACAGGGAGAGTGTGGGATTCTCTGTATTTTCCCTCAATTTTGCAGTAAATTGTTCAAAAATAGAATCTGTTAAAATTATCTGACATAAAGTTAGCCATGTCAACGTGTATAACTCAGCAGTAGACTCCCAGTACTGTGCAGCTACCACCTTCCTGTACTTCTAAGACATTTGCACCATCATGCAAAGGAAGCCCTAAGCACTCACTTGCCATTGCCCCTCCTCTCGGCCCCTGGCAATTACAAATCTAATTTCTGTATGTATGCATTTGCCTAATCTGGACATTTCATTTAAATGGAATCATACAATATATGGCTTTTGTCACTAGTCTTTTTCACTGAGGATTTTTTTTAAAGATTCACTCATGTTGCAGCATTTCATTCCTTTTTAAGACCAAATAATATTCCATTATATGTATAAACCACACTTTGTTTATCCATTCTTGACAGACACATTAGTTATTTCCACCTCTTGGCTATCGTGACTAGTGTGCCCAGGAACACACAAATATGAGTCTTTATTTGAAACCCATAATAGATTATTTCCTTAATGCTAAACCCTTCCTTACCTTTAGATGAGAGAAAGCAAAGAAAAGTCAAGGAAGAGACTAGAAATAAAACTAGCATTTAAATAGCAAATCAATAATATTAAAGTCTTGATTATGAATAATTAACATTTAATGTTTACGTTATTTAAAATAACTTAATATAGAATATACATTTAATATATTTAATAATATTTAAATTAAGAAGCACTTGTATTTAACAAACTTTATCTCATTTGATATCTGAAATAAACACTCTCACCTATTTTACAGATCAGGGAAGCAAGTCTCTGAGGATTAAATAATTTGTCCTTGGTCATTCATATAGTGAGTGTCAGTCAGCACAGGACCCCAGTTCTTCGGACCCCATGCTATCATTCCATTCCTCAATCATCCAACTGGCAATTGACGTGAAAGAGTGGGTAAGAGGCATACAACCCTGATGAGTAACTTTCACCAACTCTAACCTTGGTGCTGCCATCTTGCAAAGGCCAGTGGTATGAAAATGCTGGCTATATCCACAAACCCAGAGAAAAGAGGAGTGGGAGTGATGGGGATTTGGGGGTGTCTAGACTGCTCTTGAGCATCACTCAGGATTCTTACCCAGGCTGACTATCTGGATGAGTACTGCTGGTCTGGCCCCTTCCTGGCTCAGAGGATAAGCTTCCCTGACCCAGTGGGACTGAACACCACCCACAGCCAAAAGTGGACTAAAGCGGGGCCGCGTACCTGAGGCAAGCTGCTCCGTGGCCAGGTCTTGTGTCCTCTCCTTGGAGAGCTCCTGCAGGCACTGGTGTTGTTCCTCCCACAGCACCTGCAGCACATCGCACAGTCGGAGGAGCGCTCCCACCTGCAAGTTGAAAGCCAAGCACGTTCATCTCTGCCACTTCACTTTACCACGTCAGGATTTTCTGTGAGCAAGAGTGAGACTAAACAGTGGGATTCAAAGTGAGAAAGGCAATGCCACAACCCATAGGAGCCCCTATCCCACAGCGAGGAGGCAGGCAGTCTCAGGGGATAATACAGAACACAGCTGGGATAGCTGAAGTTGCCCGCTGCAAATTTTGCACTTAAGCTTATTAAAGCTCCTCAGTCCAATGAACTATTTACTTTCTGGGCACTTTATTGTTAGTATACAGGAACTGATTTATTCTACTCCAATGGTATTTACTTCTCAGGCTTTGAAAGGTGTTTAGTTCCGAAAGGTCTTTGAAATCAGCACTTAACCATCTCTCTGTCCTGCAGAGAAGCACATAGACCAACCCAAATGAACAGCGACAAGAGGAACTAGACAGGAAGGCAGAGAAATTCCTGGCTTCCTATTTCTTCCTACAGATTTCTAGAGGATGGCTCTGCTACTTCAAATCTGCCTGACGCTAGACAAGTATGTGAATGAATGACACTGAACAGATCAATGAATTGGATTCTTACTCTTACAGGGCACAGAATTTTAATATTACAGTCTTTGCACATACGCTAACTTAATCATTTTTTGAAATAACATGGAAAAGAAAGACAGCAAAGGAAACTGAGGCCCATGGTGGCTAGGGAACCAAGGCTGTACACCCAAGCTTCCAATTCCAGAAACCAACCTTCCAAACCTTCCAAACCAACCTTCCAAAAGTCAAGGACCAGGTTTTGATATAATTCTTGTCAATATTTTAGAGAATGGACATTCCAGTGTAATGGAGCAGGGGGAAAGCCCCAGGGAACAAGATCATGCTCCAAAACGACCAAATTAACAAAAGCTTTAGATCAGAGAAAGGCAGCTAGAGTAGCTTTGTATTCAAATGATTCCCGAAGCAAACATCAACTCCACATTCCACATTTTATCTCCCTTCACTAATGCAGTCTGAAGGGCCCTACCAGCTGTTAGCAGCTGCTTTTTTCCACCCACCCCTGATACCCATGAATCACACACATCACCTCCCTGTCACCTCCCCTGAGTTGTGATCAGTCTGTCGAGGAAGTACCTTGATGTGCCCGGCTTTTAAGATCACTACCATGCTTATTCCTTCTCCATCCCTCACCCTTAAGTTTTCATCTCACTTCTGACATCCATTAACAAATGACCTCATCACACTGCTGGATTATTTAGAGTCTTACTTTGAAAGGAGTGACTTCCTAAGAATATAGATTGCCAAGAGAACTGGCATTGACACATGGCCCTACATACTCATGCCCTTGTCCTCTTCTCAGGTTCTTGCCTCGTCCTTGCTGAGGCCTGTGATCTCCAGCTCCTTCCGGCTCTTGCGTGGAGGTGGTGGGAGAGCTAGAGCAGGTTGGCAGTGTATTGGCCTGTCTTCAGTTCACTAAGTAGGCATGCGTTCTGTTCAGCACCACTTTGAAACAAACATGACTCTTTAAAAGACAGAAACTTCTGGAGGGCATGTGAACAAGTGCAGTCTCTTCAACAATTTAATTATATATTGTCACAAAAATATTCATACCCTTGAACCAACTGACTCCACTTCTGGGAACTCATCACATATGGGGAAGCTTTATAGCAAAAGATTCTGTAGCAGCTTATCTAACCATGGGCTGAAGCCAAAGACTATTACAGGTGGTGCCCCCTGGAGGGGGTTACTGGTGAGAATGGATAGATCCAGGAGAAATACAAAGGATCCTATGGCGGTGGGGACTGATAAGAAATATAAGGGATTGCAGAAGCAGCCACTGGGATCTAGGGTTCAGAATTCAGCATTTTCAGATCTTTAGCAATTTCAAGGTCATCCATTTCTGACCCCACTGAGCTGATCTTCCAGAAGATGTTGTGGGCCTCTAAAGGATGCAGAGAGGCTTCCAGCCGCCAGCCTCAGAGAAGTTTAGAGGCTTTGCAGATCGTTGAGCCACTGAAAGTGTTCCCAGCTTTGCTGTTGTGATGGCCTGGAAGGGAAGGACCTGGAGCCAGGCGCCTCGCTGAGTTGTATGAGTGTGGCCATTTGTTTGGCTGCTGCAGCTGCTGTTTTGAGTGTTGCTTCTCTGGTGCTGTGCTGGGGCATCTCAGCAGCTCTGTGAGCATCTCCTGTTGTGTCTTCCACTGTCTCCGTAAGTTGGATCCCAGCATATAGTCAGGCTGCCGTGTGCTCCCGCAGTGGTAGGAAGAAGCCATCTGAGAAGTGTTGGTGTGTAGGACTTTAAAATACTGGACACTGCTTCGGGTGAGGTAAGTGGCCATTAGTGGCCTCAGTGACTCTTTTCTTCCCCTGGTTTGTTAAATAAATCCTGTTGTTTGTTTCTGGGCCTGTGTAGTTTTGCAATTGTATGCGAATGAACAACTCAGATAGTGATACCTCAACTATCTGGACACTGTGCTTGACTGGTTTTGGTGTATCTTGCTACCCTGTGTCACTTATATTTAATAGAGAAAAAAAAAACAACAGATGAACTTCTGCTTTCAGGAATATGGAGATGCAATTTTCTCTACTGCTACCACTGACTGCAACTAAACTTTCGGATGTTACATATACAACAAGCATCGTCTGAAAGGTGGCGGGATGGCAAAGCGACTCTCATGACGTTGGGACCCAGGTGAGTTTCCTGAATATCATCTTCACCAGCGATGCACATGAGTTCCACCTTCTGCACATCTGCATTAACCCTTATTTCTCCGTTTTGCTTTAATAATAGCCACCCCATGGGTAGGAAGTGGATCAGCCCACATTTCTTTAAAGCATAAGAGACTGAAACAGTTTTGTGTGGTGCCAACAGAGGTGTACCGACTGCCGATTTCTGTGTGACAGAGGCAGTGTGTTGCTGTGACGACTTGAAGCTCGGGGCTTCGAGACCATGAGCAGCACCGAGGGAGTGGCCCCCATGCTTCAGGAGTGGCAGGGAAGACCGTGTGGAGCAACCAGCTGGTTCATCGAAGCCTGGGAGGGAGAATGGATGTGCAGAGACCCCGCTCCTGACCTAAATTAACGAGGGGGGGAGGAGACGAGACGCTGACATCCAGTAGACTTACCAAGCCTTATAAAATCTGTACCTATGTGGTTGCATATCGAAGAAACGTTGAAGTATAAAATATTATTTTACTTACAATTCACCAGACAGACAAGAGAAGATGAAATTACTAAAAATTTCCTCAAAACAAAAGCTATTCGTCCTTTAAGCGCTACCTTTAAATAGTTTAAAAACAAACATTGCTTTTGTGTAAGTACTTGTTTGTCTTTTGTGTGCAATCATACCAGAGTTGACAGAGAAAAATAGGAGTTTCCTTCCTTAACATTTACCTACTTTCCAGAGGAACCACTTTCAACTCGTTTTAGCTGTTTAGTCTCATTTTTATCTCCATATTTTAAAATTATATTTCCACACTGCTATTTTTTTATTTACTAGAGACATTATTTAATACTCTCTGTCATGGAAATAAATACTTAAATGTTCTAAAACCTCCCTACGTATACTTATCTTCTCTGTGGATTACATATACTTCTTTTCTATAATTTTTAGTTAAATGAAAGTTATTACAAAATGACTTATTTCGATATGAAATATTGTTCAGTTCTGAGTCTAGCCATGTAAAATGATTATGTCTCTTCTTGTACATTTTGCTCTTCCTGAGGTCGATAATTACTTTGCTTTTCCATTTGATTAATTTTCTATGTACATGTGGCTAATTTTTGCAAGGGCCGCCCGGCTCTGCTAGACATTTATCAACACGTCTGTGTGTTTTACCTCTGGAGCCCCTTTTCTCGCAGTCTTTTCTCTCGGTTGTGGGCTGTGGTCTCAGGCACCCATCCCCTCCCTCCTCACCAGGCTAGGGTTCAGTTCCCAGATACTGGGTGTCTTTTCCTTGCTTTACTTCATTGTGTTGCAGAAACAAGTTCTCGACTAATATTTCCCCAAAAAGCATACATAGGAGGTATTTTTTAATCTTTGTAAGGGCAAGAGGCTTTTATTAATTTGATTAACAATTTGCGTAGAGAGTTCTAGATGAAAAATAAGTTTCCTTCTGAATTTGAGATGTGTTTCTCTTTTTTCTCTTCCTATATGGTTGATAGAAAATTCAATTCTGGTTCCAAATCTCTTGTATATGACTTTTTTTGTTTCCTCTTTAGAAATATGGAGGCATTTTGTTTGTTGTTTGATATTTTAAAAATTCTTTGAGCAAATGCTTCCTTTTTTACTCATTAGTTAGATATTCAATGGACATTTTTATCTAAAGATTTGTGTTTCTCATTTTTGGGAATTAAAAAATATTAAGTTATTTTATTTTTTTTTAAAGATTTATTTATTTATGCATACAAGCACTGGGGTACAGGCCAGAGGTGTGGGGTGGGGGGGTGAGAGGATTCACCACAGAGAGCCGGGAGCAGAACAGGCAGATCAACGGAAGTACACTGCTGAGGGGAGCAGCGGGCACAGCAGGAGAGG